>VDFB02371354.1:362431-391408 GCA_007258455.2 Sequoia sempervirens
TCTTGTAACCCATCAACTTGTCTCTGGAGGGCTGCCAGTGCATCTCTTCCACTAGCATCTCTGCCACCTCGAACACCTCTGGCACCACCATGCCTACCAGGTATCACTCTTGGAGGCATCTTTCTTGACCTCGACCCACAACCACGGTCCTGGTGCGAACTGCCTCACGATCGGCGATCTGTCCACATGCTCAAGAAAAACTCGCTCTGATACCACTTGATGAGGGCGTAAACCCAAGACACAGAAAATAACCCACAAACAAGAGAATAATTTTATTATTCAGAAAATGGAACTTCTTACATGCAGAGGACCTCAAATTCCCAAGTTCTACAACACATGGAAGCTACAGAAAGCTACAGAATAACCCTTTTGCAATATGCGAGCTTGTCCCCAAAAGTTACCCAAAAATTAGAAACCCACCCATAAATAGAGCTCCTCATTTGCTTGGAGCCAAAACAACATTCAATTTGAGTTTAGGCGGTTTGCGCTGAAAATTTACAACATGAAGTTCAAATTTCAAAAGAGCATTTGCAATGGTATCTTCTAGAAAGTGTGCCAACTTCGCGGGGTCATAACTTTTGATCCAGGCCTCCGATTCGCAAACCGTTTGAACCATTGGAAAGGTCTCGAAGTCAAGAACACGCTAAAATGCTTGCTACACCTATTTTAGCAAGTTTTGGGGCTGATACGGGAGCTCTAAGTGCCTCAAATCCCACTCGGAAGATTTTCAGGTACAAATTTGGGAAACTAAAACTGCAATATCTTTCAACTCAGGAACCGAAATTAAAAATCATAAATTGGGAATTTCATTATGACGAAAAGGGTATCCAAAAATGTAAAAACATATAAAAACTGAGAAACTTGAAATTTAACTATTTTTGGGTGATGCAAGATTTCCCTTACACCACTGGATGCTCCTGCATCAACTTGGAAGAACTTCATTTCATGTAAAGGCACTAAAAATTAGTGCTCCTACATGAAATATGCAAAAGATCTAAAAAATAGAGCTCCTGCATGAAATATGCAACCATGCTAAAAAATAGAGCTCTTGCATGTGCAAAATTTTTTCTAACTCCCAAAATTGAATTTTCACAACTTGGTTTAAAATGAGAATTTTGACAAACTAAAAAAGGTTAATGCTTGGAATGAATTTTTGAGAATGGGGGACCACACATGAAGACTAATTCAATTCTCCTTGTTTTGCATGCCTAGAGTACATGGGCTACAAAACAAACAAGTTCTGTAGGGGTTATCCCACGAATTGAGCGTGCTAAATTCGAGGATAACAAATTTGTAATCTACACATTCAAAGAGAGAGGAAGGGTTGTGCCATACAGGGGTTTTCCTCAACAATGGAAAAATTGATCAAAGAGATCTTATCCTTTTGAGGGATAGAGGCTAAATGACAAATGAATGATGAATCAACAACGAACTACAACTCACCACCCAAATCTGATTTCCTTGAAGGCCTAAAGTCATGCACATCTCCTCAAGGATTGATTATTGTTTGGATTAATTTTATTAAAATACCTACAAGGGTTAGTATAAACAAAATGATATCATAAACATGAAAAAACTCACATGAAACTTGACATGATGCTTCAATATTGAAATGTTGTAATAAATCTTCTCTTGACTTAATAATTTCTTGATAATGCTCTTGATTTAGACAATTCTTGCTAGATAGCCCTAAAATAATGCATGGCTAGGTATTTATAGGTATTTAATCTAATTTCCCAAATATTAAATCCTAGTAGCTGACATTTGACATTTGAAATTCAAATATTAAAATGTCAAATCTGACATTAAAATTTGGAGGCAAAATAGGGGGACCAAGTCGCCTAGGGTGACTTATTCTTGGTCCTATTTTGCAGGGTGTAAAGTATTGGGAACAAAAAATTAAATGTTCTTTGGTTTTGTAAATGCTTTTCTTGATAAATTTCCAAATGGGCCATGAAATATATAATGTGGGAAATTAGATGTACAATTAGGTCCATGCACTTAAGAGGGAGAAACACAGTGAAATTTTCAAGGATAACAATTTATGATGCTACATTTAGCCCCCACTTTGTGAGATTATGAACTTACAATCAGACTCACACTAAAGTAGAAAATATGTCAAGAGGAGTTCAATTATCCAAATATTAGAGAGATAGGATGACATTGAATCTAGGGGGATGTGCAAGCCCATAGGATTCAAGATCCCATGTTAAACCGACATAAGGAAAAATGAACACACATATGGAGTGAAATGCAACATGGAAAACAAACCATGATAAAGACATATAACATCATATGATACAAACATAACATGAACATCAAGTGTAATGTTCACACAATGCAAACACATAACATGCAATTAATCACAAAAAAAATAAGATTAGTGCTAAAATGATTTGGTTCAGTAAGGCAAAGAGACCTCAGTCTTAAATTTGTCTCAAATACCAAACATCATCCATCAAATGTGTTATCTAAAAATGATGCTCTCACAAGGATATAAGATCACTCATGAGCTACATAGATCTACTAACTAGCAAGTTGTGTTATGCTAGTTTTCCATGTTATATGATGGGTTCCACAAGGCTACCAAGTTGTGTTATGCTAGGACACTATGAAACACATGGCTCCATTGGCAAGACATTTTTGTTATGCTAGGTGGCTATATTAAAAAGGTGCTCAAGTTCATGAATCAACAAGTTGCATTATGCCAAATCCATGGACTATCTTGCCATCTCACTTTAGGAAGAAAATAAAATTTAACATCCAAGGGGATGAACAAAACTCACCTAAGAAGGTGCATAAACATCCAAGGGGATGAACAAGACTCACCTAAGAAGGTGCATAGATGTCCAAGGGGACGAACAAGACTCTCTTAAGAAGGTGCATAAACGTCCAAGGGGATGAACAAGACTCACCTAAGAAGGTGCATAAATTTTTTTAACATCCAAGGGGATGAATTGATAACCATGCCTCAGGGGGCATTATAATAACACCACCACTAAAGGGGTATGTCAATAAGTTGAATCTCACAAGACGTCTATGGATAGGAGTAATATATGCATCCCATTAAAATGCCAATGTACTTGATATGTTGGTATTTTAAAGAGAAAAGAATGCACACCTTGAAACTAGTTATCCTTTCCCCCCAAGTGTAGAGACAAGGAAAACCATGCAAGAGACTATCATGTTGCTGCCATGGAAAATATGGTTGCACCTAAGATTGTATCACAATGAATTGCAATGAGACAACAAATAAAGCTACAAATGCCACATAGTGAGGATAAACACCATAAAATAAACATCATTATTGTTTAGAGTGATTAGGTGCATCAAAAAATAGAAGAGAACCACAATCATGAAGTTGTATTTTATTACTCAAGGCCTGGCATTCATTGGTAGAATGACCATGCACTCGATGATATGCACAAAATGAGATAATATTTCTTTCAATTTTTTAGAGGAAGAGTAATCAAGCGGGATTTGAGAATCCTCAACAAGATATGCTATTGTTCAATGGTAGAAGACATTTCTTTCTCTTGTGAAGAAAAGCTTGCTCGCTTGCCACAAAATGTCATAAATACAAAAGATGATAAAGCATTAGATGAAGATGGGGATGAAGGTTGAGAACCTAGACCCTGTTTGGAAAAGTATGGTATAGACTTCACTTGATCCTTAGCATTTTGTTCCATTTTTGTATTAATATCCATTTTTAGAAAGATTTTTGTATCTAAGGTCATAACATCCTTCCAATTCAAATGAAGAAATAGTATCTACATGCTCCTGAGAATAATTATATTTTTCCCAAGTACACAAATCCTTTTAAAGTTTTTTAAATTTAGGTATCTTCCACTCATGAGGGACGGAAGTTAAAGAGCCCCCATCACCATTATGGGGTGATGTTTTTGAATATGTTTATGTAGAACAAGATAAAACACAAGACACTTTAGGTTTATATTGTGCACTAGTAGAATTTGGAAAATAAATGACTATGTGACTAAGATTTTTAGTCATGACAACTAAAAATGACTAAATTCTACTAATTTTTTGCAACACAACTATAAATGACTAAATAAATGACTAATTTTATCGTTGCATAAAAAACACAACTAAATAATTAGTCACTTCGAATTGGTAATTTCCCTCTTCCCCACCATTAAGAAATGTTATTACAATTAAAAGTAATACGTAAAACATTTGGAAGATTTTAAAGTGTGTAAAAATTTCCCACCTTTATCCTTCACAGGGAAGGGTTTCTCCTCGCCATTCCAAGGAGTAGAGACCAGCACCACACAAAACCAAATCCAAACATTGAAGGAAAGGTATCATACAAAACTTGCAACCTTATTGATCTTTTGAATAATAGGGCCCCACACTACTTGACCATTGGATATTAAATTTCTTTTTGACAATAAATTTGCAGTGTAAAAATGGAAAGAAAATAAAGACAAATATGAAGAACCCATGGTAAAAAAATTCCCTTAATCATTTTCTCACCAATTAGATTTGTAGTCAGTCATATGCCCACCTTCTAAAATGGGCCTATTGAGCTTGCATTGTAAGTTAGAGATATTATAGTTGGGTTCTTGTTTTTCGCTAAAGATGTCACAATGGCTACCTCAACACTAGACAACCCTGCTCTATTTGCTTCACATAGTCCCTTTGCTCATATAAGACATGATTCATTTGGGGATAGTGTTATTAGGAGTGTGTGCGCTTCAAATGCTAATACCATGGATGAAGTCAGTAGGAGGAAGGCAAAAGAAGCAGGCAAGCCATTTCCATGGTGATTTCTATATGTCAATTGGGTGTTACTTTATTTTTGGTTGGGACCTATTTCCCTCTTTTTTTTTCTTCAAGTGGTATGAGTGGATAGCCTTCAAAATTTTTGAGTTAGTTATAGCTATGAACTTAGTTTTACCTTCAAATGAATGTTTGAGTAGTGAGATCATTAGTATCCAATTTTCTTTGAGATGTAACTTTTGTTGAAACTAGCGTGTTCCCTGGCATCAGTAATCACTACCATCTAACCCATTTGGATTTAAAGTTATTTTTTGTTTGTGATTGAGAACAATCTCTCTGTCAGAATGGAACCAATATTATTTTGTGAGCATTTTCTATTAGATTAGCCCCACTTATTCCACTATA
Source organism: Sequoia sempervirens (assembly GCA_007258455.2). NCBI lineage: Eukaryota > Viridiplantae > Streptophyta > Pinopsida > Cupressales > Cupressaceae > Sequoia > Sequoia sempervirens. Next base: position 367,577 of record VDFB02371354.1, read on the forward strand.
AGCCTTGTAGTCATTATCATCACAACAAAGTTCACTAAGCTAGACCATAAGTAACATTGTCTATTCTCCAATAGTAGTAGTAGGTATCCTCAATTTGTTTATAGATTGGTTGTATATGTTGAAAAACATATCAATCACAGCTTTGGTTTATTTCCGGGTTATAGAATGATAATGCTACATGACGAAAATGTCAGTAAGAATCGAACTTCATTTCCTTTGTGTCATTTTATATTGGATTAACCCACTTATAGTACTCTACTATAAGCCCTATTATTTTTTTATTAATGGCCATGTTTCATTGAGCTGTGACAAAAGTAAGCTGATCTATTCTCTGGCAGCTGTGACATTCATTATCAATTTGTAGAAACATTGGTTGTGTGTGTTAAAGGACAAATTAAATCACATTTTGTGCTTATGGCTACTTTGTTGACTAATCTTGCCATGTGACAATAACTTTTCTGTCAGAATAAAACTAGGATTATTTTTTTGATTGTTTCTTGTAACAATTTAGCCAACAAAATCTCATCTTCAGAAACTGAGCAGAAAAAGAGCCAATGAATTGTTTAAAAGCATAAAATTAGCTATAGATTGTTCTGATGCCCTATGACCATGTCTTTTAGGGAATCCCCATGGAATATAAGTTTAGAGGTATTGCATGGTGAGGAGTTTGATGGCCTGGAAGTGGTTTAATAAATCAAGGGAGGAATGCTAGGTTACACTCCACAGTATGCATCTTAAGGTAGTCCCTCAACACTATTCATCTTAAGATTTTATGGCTAGACTAGTTGCAATTCTTTTGAAAATTTGGAGAGGTTTATCCCTTGGAAGGGTGCATCCTAACATTTCTTTAAGAACTTATTAGTTAATGATTCTATGTATTTTGCAAAGCTAAGATTGATCGTTATCAGCATTGGGATGAATTATAAAGCAAAATCATATAGAATTAGTCTCTTTTTCCTATTGAATAAATATTTGTTAATCCCCTTCAAGGATTTGATGCACCTATTTGGAGGCACATGAAACAATAAATCAATTATCTAAGTATATTTCAAAATTCAAATATTAGCATATGGCTTTCTTTGGGTAGATCAGTGGCAAAAAGATCCATATCTCCCCATTGATACAAGATCTCCAGTCATAGTGTATCAAAAAATCTAGTCCACGATTCAATATCAATAACATACTAATAACATCCAAAGCTATTTTTTTACTTTTAATAATACTTGTCATTAGAATTGGGCCATATGTACTTGGAATATCCCCTAAAATAGGATTCCAGCTAAAACACTTGCATCATCAGAAGCATAAATTTATATTATTTGCTCTACTTGACATCTTGCTTGGGTGGACAAAGGAGCTTAGATCATAGAGGCTCTTAAACCTAAATTTGTTTTGCATACCTTAATAAATTTTCTTTGTGCCTTATATTTTGTTTGATTTTGTTCTTTTTGATGATAAATAAATATTATTATGTGGTTTCAATAATTTTTGTTATTTTTTTCTATTGTTGTTTGAGTAGTTTGGATCTCTTTCATAAGCTCCAGATTCTATTTGAAAAGAAAATAAATTGAGATTTTGGCCTTTCAGTTAAATCCTCAAGTTCTAGTTGCTTTCAAATTTAGTTCTTTATAGATCACACTCTAGTGTTTATTTCAACACACATATTAATAGATTTACTTGTAGTAGCAAATGTTGGTATTTAGATTCAAACCTTTCTATCCAAATTTTGAGTCTAAAACTTTAAACCTCAAAATTTTGAGCCATAAAAGCAGGTTTCTATTGGAAACTGATTTTTCATTACATGAGAATAGACATTTGTTTGCATTGACTTCAAATGGCATAATGAGGTTTGGGAAAGTATGATAGTTGGAGGTGATTTTAGTGCATAAAATTTAGCAAAGAGAAAGATCCTTCTATGCCACCAAGGAGTGCATGAAATGATTAATGACAACAAGAACTTGTTTGAATGAGTAGTGGTAGTTCTTGAGCCCCTCTAAGAGATTTTCATGCAAGAAGATTTAGTTAACTACTCCAAGACATTAGTTGAGATTATCAATGAGTTTCAATGAGATAAATCAACATGTTTGTCCCTTCTACGCCTAGAAGAAGGTGATGTTGAATCTCAGTTGTGATCATATGGTTTGTCCTTGATGACAAAATCCCCTTTCAGTTGATTCTACTTGTTGATAGTTTCAGATTGGTTTCTCATGTTTTATCTTGATACAGTTTTGTCTATATGGTTTACTTGACTTAGCATTCTGTGGACAGTTTACATTCAGAATTCTAATATCCTTTGGTACTGTTCAGTTTGAGCTTCATGCAGTCTCAGGTTATCTTTTTGATCATTGTTTCGGTGACAGAAAAAGAACATATTGGCATGAGAATGGCAGGGTCTCCCCGATCCATTTTGAAATGTCTGTGTTGCCTTTCGGCAAGACATTTATGATGTTATAATGATTTTTTTTTCATATAGGTAGCTTTCAGCGTGACATTGATCGTGGTCTTAGCGACAGAAGAAAAGTCTATTGGCATGAGGTTTGTTCACTGCTGAGAGGTCTTACTGAATGAGTCAGGTTTCACCAACTAATACATGAGGTGGTGCATCGGCCGATCGAGATCCATCTCCAGGCATCTATTGACATGAAATTCTCTTTTGTTTTAGCGATAGGAAAGTTCATTACGGCATAAGTTATACCTGTCAGAATGATGTCTTACTAAAGACATAGTGTCTCACCGACCGATGGTGGATGGATGCGTATCGGCAAGAGTCGGGGTTTTCAGAATATGTCTCGGCGAAGTGGTTTTGTCTCGCCGACATCACATATGGGATTCACTTCGGCCAGACTTTTTTCTTTCAGCGTGATGTCATAACGGATGTTCAATGTCACACCGACCACCGTTGGACAATTGCCTTCGGTAGGACATTCTGAAAGTCTCAGCAAACAGGTGTGAATTCGAGGTGTTTCAGTATGACTGAAACAATCTACAAGATGTCTCCCCGATGGTTTGAAGTTACAATGACATGTATTGTACAGTTGGTCTCGTCGACAAGAAAAACCATGTGTCACGGTGACCAATGTGTATCAAGTGACCTTTGGTGAAACAAATTCTATTCTATAAGAGGTCTCTCCAATATCGTATGGTCATAGCGATAGTGAATGAATCTAAAGGGCATCTTAGTGAAAAGTTTCCTTATGTCTTAGCGAATAAACAATACACTAAGGAAACCCTTCGATGAAACATAATGTTGGCGGTATGACTTCTCCCCAATAACGGTATGCTATAGCGACACTCATATGATAGAAGGATGCTTCGACGAGAGAACCATTATGTTACAACGATACACAAGTGGATGGAAGACTTTCAGAAAGACATGTTGTGCTCTACAGGAGGTCTCCCCGACATTGATATGTCTCAGCGATGCATAAATCAAAAGGAACATTTTGGTATGACTCATGAGCATCGAAGAAAGGTCTTGGCAAGTTTGATTTGTTACACCGACTGACATCATAAAGGTAGCCATTTCGGTAAGAGCTAGGGTTTTCGACAAGAGGTCTCGGCGAGTGACCTCTGGTCTTGCCGATGGAACATAAAGGGACTTCGTTAGCATAAGATATGGATTGTCTCAGTGACACCAGATGAAAGGATGAATTTTGGTATAACGAAGATATCTATATGAGGTCTCCCTGAAAGTGATATGTCATGGTGACAGGAATGATAATGTTAGCTTTCGGTAAGACACAAGATGTTCTATGAGATGTCTCCCCAACTGCAGGATGTCACAACAACTCAGAATGGATAAGGTTTAAGTCTTTCGGTGAAACTTGATGTGGTCTATGAAAGGTCTTCCCGACTTCTCTGGGTCACGGCGAAAGCAAATGAGGAAAAGGCTATAGTGACAGTGAATGAAACAAAAGGGCGTCTCGGTGAGAAAGTTTCTGGTGTCTCAGCGATTGGAAAGAACAAATCATATGAGCTCTCGGCGTGACATGATGTATTCGTTATGTCTTCTACTCGACTCTGGTGGCTCATGGTGAAAGCGATAACTAAGAGGAATGTCTGGCGGTGTAATTGACTTTGGAAAAACTATCTGGATGTCTCAACGAATGGTTAATGAAAACTCAAAACACTGTGGACGACATCATGGATTTGCATCAAATCTCAGAACCGTTACATGACAACATATTCATTGAGTTTCCTCTTTGAGCAGTTGCATTTTTTATTTAATAGGATGATTTGCAGCTCTCTCGATAAGCATTACTATTGATTTTTAATCATCATCGACAGTCTGTCAGTATTCAGCATCATATTCTAATAATAGCAAGAGAGTTTCAGAATCTTGTGAAAAACGCTTGTTGAAGATTTCTTGATAACAGACATACTTGAAATGTATATAAAAAACCAGTGTTGAAAACTGTGTAGAAGCTGCTGGCCTGTAATTCTGAGAGATGTTTATTTTGGCCGTATCAAGAGATGTATTGGAAAACTTTTTAATACAGAGTTGGATTCTTAGAGTATGAGGTAGATAAGAGCGTTGAGTTTCTTGAGCTTACTTGAAAACAGAGTGATCCTCTGATATTATTATTGTAATTTTGAAATTTGAGTAAGGGGTTGGTGCTCCTTGAGATTGGTGTCTCTAAATGAGGGGTTGGTTTTCCTTGAGTTGGTGCTTAGAAATTAGCCTATAAGGCATTGTTAATAGTGGTTTTGTAGATTAAGCCAGTAAGGCAGTTTAGGAGTGGTTTTTCTACCCCAGGAGGGTTTTCCACTCAGCAAATCTTTTGTCTCTTTGTTCTTCTGTGTGCTCACTGCTTTTCTATGTTGTTGTTTCAGTTCACTATTGGGTTTATTACTGTTCTCAATTCTATTTATGAATGATTACATTCAACTCATGAATGCATTAATCAGAGTTATATTGAGATCAAATCTGAATTATGTTTTGGCAAATGCAAGATATCTCACTCAAATCATATTTTCATAAGTTGTCAAATAGACCGAGTTAATGTTGTCATATCTTTGTGCTTTCAAAAGTGATTAATCTACACTATTGTTGAAAGAAAAGGAAATCAGAATGAAAAATCTTGGTCAAAGTTGAAAAAGTGTTGACACTAATTCACCCCCCCCCCTCTCAGTGTCTGCCCTTAACTCCAACAGGTGAAGCCAACCGAAGCATTGAAGAAGCAGTTGTACTCCTTGTTTTCTCTCACACAATCAATTACTTTTCTCTTATATCTTGTTGTAATTAGGCAGAAGATGGGGAGCGACTATACTTTTGGTATCAATTTTTGCATATTGAATCTATAACACATGCTTGAGCCTTCACAATCAATAAAAGAACTGATTATTTCCTTTCTCTTGTATAGTTCCATTGTGTTTTCTTAAAGAATTGTAGGTTTCTCTTATGGATATCAGTTCCTTTCACATCTACACCTTTCTCCTCCTAACCTTTGTGATAGTATCACATGAGTTTGTGTGAATGCAGGTCAGATCCTTGAGGTTGTTTTGTGCTTGATAAGCAGGCCAAGACTTCTATTCTTGGTGTATCACCTTTTTTGTACTTTCAATCACTTCTCCCTCCTTTTCCATGATGCTAATCTTGTTTAGATTATTGATTAGTGTTTTTTAATAGTGTTTATAGGTAAAATATGGATGTCTTGAAAGAGTAGATTATAAGATAAATTTGGGTTGTCTTTGATACTCATAAATAGTTTGTAAAAACAATATTTTTATCTTGTGCAGGTTGCATTACCACTGGATATTGGAAGATTGTTTGTGGGATATGGGGTTAGCCTCACTTCCTATACAATATGTCTCCTTTCCATACAAGATTAAAAGGGCTGATGTTTATCCTCTAAATATATGGGTGAATCAACATCAATATTTATATAATATAGCTAACCATGATTAATTTTTATAGCATATATAGCATTTTGAGGTCTGAAAAAGGTTGATTATGTTTGTTTTTTGGTATTGCTTTTAATTCCCTTATTTAAAAATACTTGGATAGGTTCCTATCTACATAGTTGAAATAACTCCCAAGAACTTGAGAGTACTCACAAATACAAATTAGGTCAAAGTATTTAATCCACCTTATCCTTTTGTCGGTAGATAGGTGAGAACATGATTAAAATAGATAGAATTATATTAGTTAAAAGTTAGAAGAAGCATCATTACACTTCATTATGCTCAAAAGAAAGTGCTCCTATCTGCAAATCTGAGTTTCATTTTTGACTCCTCTAATAGTTGTCGATAACTTTTGATATACTAATAGTATACCTTCTTGGAATGTTGGTGACATGGAACAAACTTGCTATTATAGGTAATAAAATCCATTAAGATACCACTTGACATGTTTTCATCCAATAAAACATCACAATAAGCAATGAATGTTCTCCATCCAAGTTAAAGTCTACTACAAATCACAATATATATAGGCTTAGTATTATAAATACATCAAAATTATATTTTTTGCATGTGAGGAAACATAACATTGGTCCACTTATATCTGGCATGAATGGTCTTTGCAAGACTTATCCCCTATTCAATTTTGGTCTTGGGTCTCTTCTTTATTCCAAAGTCCCCTAGGTGGTTGGTAAGTAGCTTTCTCATTTGGTAATTTCATCATGTTTTGTGGTTAATATGTAGGAATTTAAAAGAGTGATTGAAATTATGGGAACCTAATCCAAACAAAATGCTTCTTATGGCCATAAAAATGTAATCTAGATGATGATATAATTAGGAATTTAATTTTTAATACCAGAAAAATTTGATTATTTTGTTGATTCATTAGTTGTGGTCTTAGGGATCACTCCCATTATAAACATTAGTTTATGCATCAACCCTTCTATTTCCAATTATAAAAATCATAAATGACCACAACACCTATTAACCTATTGTTGCTTCTACAACTTCACCCACTATGTTGCTCCAATTAACACCTCCAACATCTTGCAGGTTAGTGATGCTTTTATGTCCAATGGTTCTATGCTAGAGGTAGCTTAATTAGTGATTATGAAAGGTTGTTTGAAGTGATCCTATGCAAAATACCATAAGAAAAATACCATAATTTGCTTCAAAATGTTATTGATGTAGGAGCATCCAATGGTGTAGGGAAATCTTGTATCACCCAAAAAAAAATGTTTTTCCTTATTTTCTCTAGCTATTTTGAGTCCCATGATGGCACTTAAGGGGTGTAAGACAGGTAGAAGTCAAAAATAACAAAAAATGGTTATTTACTATTTTTAGTAAGTCATCCTAAATGGGCTCATATGGACCTAAAAATTTACCCCAAGGAGCAGAATTGAAAAAAAAATTGATTGCAAAAGAATTGTCTCAATAAACTACACAGTTTGGGAGATATTAAAGTTTTTGTCCCAAGAAATTTCTCCAGTGCAACTTCAAATTCAGATATGAAGAATTTAGAGGCCCTGAAACAACTTGAAAATTCGACGAATCGATCTCTAATGGATTCAACATTGTAGATCTCTTTGAGAGCTTTCCAACAATATGCAATAATAGCAAATTGGACACCCAGATCAAAAGTTATGGCCCCATGAAGTTGCCCCTCTAAAAAGTGAATTTCATTAAAATTTCTTCCTAGAACAAAAATCAAACAGTTGGACTTTTGGCACCAAAACAAAAGGGAAAGTTGAACTTTCTAGAACATTCTAGGGCGATTATTGGGGTAAAATAAAATGGTTAAGTGGGGGGTTGTAGAGGGTGGATCCATTAGCACAGATTGTGGCTCCGAATAATATATTTTGTTTTCAGAGTTGATTTATGTTGTAATGAATCAAGCCCATGAGGTTGTAGCATGTAAGTTTTGAATCTGTAATTTCATTTTATGAAAATAATTGGAAGTGAGTTATTTTTCTGTCTCACATCTTCTATGTTGGTATCTATTGTTGTGATTTGTGAAGGTTTAGGGCGGTGTAGCCCTCATCAGTTATGATCCAACATAAGAGCAACCTATTAAGGGAGACTTGGATTTTCCATTGGCATCTTTATGATTATATACACAACATCTTTTTTCCATAGCTTCAAAATGCACATTTATGATAATATTCACAGAACAAGAACCTTGAAAGGCCACAAACCTTGCTCTCATTCTTCCTAGGTCACTCCTCAAGAGCCTGTATCAGTATTTGTGGGCTCTTTACAATAGCTTATCCATTGATGAGAAGGCTCTCCTCATTTGCTAATAGAATAAATTGTCATCTGATCTACTTGAATGTGTAATGTGATGTAGCACGTTCAATGTCACAAGGCACAATTTGAGAGTAGAATTTGAGACTTTATATCCATAGAATCCAACTTCTTGCAACACAAAATGCAGAACCAACATCCCAACCAAGGAAACTTAGCTTTAATATGCACCATAACCAATTTTTTCCCACATGAATGGTGGAATTGAACTAACTTTTGGGGGTCCCTTGAATAGCAAACATACACAGACACAAACTTCTATGATAGCCAACAAGGAGGAAACAAATGGATGATACATGGCTCCATGATAGCCCGTCATCCTTGATACTCTCTTGGAGGAAAATCTTACACACTCACCACATTTTTGAGGAAGCTTAAGCATCGTTTGTTGAGACAAGTTTGTGTCTGAACCAACTTCCTAAATTGCACTCGCATTCAAGGAAGGTTCTTTCAAAAAAATTATTGGTAACTGAGCACTTATGCTATCTCCCAATTTTCTTCCAACTAACTGGTTATATGAATGATTATTTCTCATTAAGGCATAAGCATATTTGGAAGTGGATTTTTATTAGATATTTTAGTTGCAAGTTCCACTTTGGATCACCAAAGCCTTCACAAAACCTTATGCATAACCACTGCAACACCGTATAGTGGTTGTTGGGCCTTCATGGTGATGTGGGGAGCTTGTGATATCACTACCACATTAGACATTTTAGTAACTATGAGAGAAATAATTTTTTATATTATGTGAATCATATCCAAGTTTTGTTAAATCAAACCCCATATATCCACTGCTTTAGTTGTCTTCTTTGCAAATGTCAAGATGAGAACATGTATTGCTATGGTTTTTTATTCACTTTCATTTGTTGAAACTCATGGGGAAAGGTTTTGTGGTTCATTTTATAATAGCCTTACATGCATAATAAGTTATCAAGGAAAAAAAATTGAAGTCTAAGTGCACGACAAGTCTCTTTGAACAAGCATATAATGCATAGAGTGAGCAAACTTATGAAGAGTAGACAATATACAAATTTCAAGAGGAAAACCTAGATGGTAGTAAAGCTCATGATAAGATAGTATATGTGACACTTGAAAACAATGATCAAAGTTTAAAAGACAGAGATAAACAAAACAATGCATCTTCAAGGTTTTGAGAGTTTTTGGCATCCTCATGTTCGGTAGTTTTGAAGGTTTTATTCATTGGTCATAAAATCCCATTTATATTTTTCTAAAGATGTCTTGAATCTTGTCTAGTAAGTATTGAAAACCTTTGTCATGTTTTGTTATTAATTTTCATGGTCTCTACACTAATAGGGTTTATTATGTTAAAATGAGATTCTCTATTAATGAATAATATTCATAGTAGGGTTTTTGAATATTAGGGAGTGGGTATGAAATACTTCCATAACAATCTTCCCACTGTAAATACTGAGAAGGGTTATAAGTTATTCATTCAAGCTTGTGAGATCACTACCACATCAAACCTTTTAGTAACTATGAGAGCAAGAAGTTTGTTATATTATGTGATTCATATCCAGGTTTTGTTAAATCAAACCCCATATATCCAGTGCTTTAGTTTTCTTCTCTACAAATATCAAGATGAGAACATGTATTGTTATGGTTTTTGTGCAATTTCATTTTTTGATAGTCATGGTGCAAGGTTTTTGATTCATTTTATGATAGTCTTAAAAGAAAAATAAGTTAGCAAGAGAAAAAATTTGAAGTCTAAGCGCATGAAAGGTCTCTTTGAACAAGAATAAAATGCATAGAGTGGACAAATTTATGAAGAGTAGATAATAGACAAATTTCAAGAGGACAGACTATATGGCAGTCAAGCTCATGATAAGATCTAGTATAAGTGACACTTGAAAACAATGATCAAAGTTTAAAAGGTAGAGATAGAAAAAAATGGATCTTCAAGGTTTTGAGAGTTTCTTTGGTATCTTCATGTTTGGTAGTTTTCAAGGTTTTATTCATTAGTAATAAAATCCCATTTATATTTTCTAAAGATGTCTTGAAGCTTGTCTAGTAAGTTTACAAGGGCTCTACATCGATAGGGTTTATCATACACCCTCAAATCTATGTCTTCATTTGAGTTTCGCAAAAAAGGAGGGTTTGTGCCATAAAAGTAATATGTGAATAAATACATAGATAAAAGGTATAATAGTCCAATATCTATGACAATGTGACAATCCATGGCAGAGGTGATTTGGACAAAGACCTCGAAGGTATTGTAATGATAAAGGATATGGTTGTGAAAGATAGCAGAGGTAGAATGCAGAGATTCGAGGGAAATCCATGAAATCCCCACAACTCCCGTGTCTTCATAAACTTAAAAAAAATCTCTCAAATAATAGCTCGATGCCCACAGGGATGTTTATTCCAAATAGCTTGCAAACAGAAAAGAGCTATCATAGTTTGTTATTCTTCTATGATACCTGGAAATAACTCCCGAATCTAGAGCATGCGTGTAAGTATTCATGACATCAAGTATGACCCCACTCATAGTTTACCAATCTCTCAACATAAAGATAGCCCATATAGAGTTTGACAGTCCATTTAATATAACACTTATCTTGATTATGAGATCCCGCAACTCTAATCCTTAGCTCCGTACAAATTCATATGGCACTAGCAAAAAAGAATAGACACCCAGTTCTCTTCAAAAACTTCAAAATCTCTGGCAACCAAAAAACTCTATAATAACTCTAAGACAATTGAAATAGCTTCCAAAGCCTTCACAAAACCTTTTGTACAACCACCATATGGTGTTGCGGTGGTTGTGCAGAAGGTTTTGTGAAGGCTTTGTCACATTTCTTTGAGGCATTTTTTGAAACGGTTCGCTTGCCTTTTCTATGCTTCCACATTTTCATGTATGTCTAGCAAGGCACTTGTAACTACAACATATGAAAAAAAAATCCCTGTTGTTATGCTTTGATGGATGTCCCTTTATTATTAATGGATATCTAATGTAGTGCACATTATTATCGTGCAAGCCTGTTTTTCAAATTGTTTCATTTAGCATCACCAATATTCTCCACAAGAACGTTGTCCCGTTTAAAATGATGGAAATGGTTCACATCTCTCAGAACAATTTCTCTTGCAACAATCTTGGAGATGAATTTAGATGAAGAAGATTTTTTGATTTTGTTTACTCATTAGATCTTTTGTTTATTCCTATGTTCCACCTGGGTATCTCTCCATCCCTTGGGTGCTTTCCCTCCTTTCCTATTCATATCTCCTTTCTATTTTCCTATTCAAATTTTATTTCTAGGATTTTGTGGGTGCTTCTAGGCATCCCCCTTTTGTGCTGTTGTGTTTCCCCATTCACTCGAAAGGAGACTTGGTGGAACATAAGTTTATTTGTAGCATATGGTATAGAAGTATAAAGCTAAATGATTTAAACATTTTCCTTCGTTTAAGACAATGTTTGGGTTTTCAATTCATGATATGTGCTTGCCCATATTGTTATAGAAAATTTGGCTTGTTTTCTATTTTTTTTTTAGCACATATACTTTAATGCATTTATTTTAAGAGACGCCACTGTTATGTTTTATGTTATTCACTCAATGATATTGCTAGGTGATAACAAAGTTTTACTCAGAACAAATTGCCAAGTATGCATTTGAGTATGCATATCTTAACAATAGAAAAATAGTGACAACAGTGCACAAGGCCAATATCATGAAACTTACAGATAGGCTTTTTTTTGGAATCCTACCATGAAATTGCAAAGAAATAAAAAGGGATAAAGTATAATGAGATCATTGTTGATAATTGTTGCATGCAACTTGTCTCAAAACTTGAGCAATTCGATGTGATGGTAATTCTTCATGCCTTAGATTTGACATTGGTTCCATTTATTTAATACTTTAAAGAGAGAGCTAGACATTTTATTTGCTCATCATTTGTAATTCTCAATATAGCAGAAGGCAGAGAATCTTTCTTAGAAATTATATATATTATTTTATGGGATGAGAAACCTAAAGTTTTTTGAAAGTCGAGATATTTTCTCTCTAGTGAAGTTTCTTAACATTGTTTTCTTTGATACATCGGTGGAGACTTTCCTTGATGTGGTTGTTCCTAACATTCAACAAAAATGGGTCAAATTTATTTCTATGTTGTGATTCTTATTGTTTTAGTGGTTTCTGAAGAGTAGAGAATAAAACTCTCTTATACAAGCTCATCTAAATGTTGCATATGTTACAAGATTGAGTTTTGGCTAGGATTATTTATAATTTTAACATATCAAAACTTCATAATACGATTCTAGCTTTTTCATGCTTTTATTCTAGTCTTTTTATTGTAAAAGGGATAATAAAAGGGTTTTGTCTGGGGTAACTATTTATATATTTTCTTCTCTCTGTTTGATGATTTGAACTTGAAAGAAGTCTAGTATATTTGGCATTGGTAGTTTGCAACTATTTTCATATCACATCAATTTCTAGTCTGTTAAATATAATGTAGAATATGAAACATTAAACTCTAAGGTTTATGATTGCATTAAAAACCATCTACAATAGCTTATGATTGCAGATACTGTCAAAATATCCACGAGAATTTTTACTTTTTGTAAGTTAAGACCATAAGGTATTCATAGTCATTATCATGAACAAATTTGTATTAGTTTTAACTTTTGTTTTCATCTCTTCACATTCTTATTGTGAATTAAAATTTCTATTGATTGTGGCAATTTTTATATTATAATAATCTTGTTGATTATTTTTTTTCATTTTGTTGCAGTGTGAAAATCTTGTTGAATCAAAACAATTTCTCTTACTAGAGGCCATGTTTTCTCATATTGTTGCAGTGTGAAAATCAGAACATACTCGAAGATTGTTAACAAATTTAATAGTTGTACCAGGGGCCATGTTTAACAAACCAAATGCAATTGCCAACTTTTCACTATGGTGGTAGATAAATGATTCTTTTTTCTTCTATACCACGATATTAAGTAAAAGTCTTGAATCTGGAAATACATTGTTGCCTTCATTTTCCAAGCCAATTTCTCCAATTTTGCATAGCTCTCCCATGTTTGTGGACGTGGTCTGTCTCCTACAGTTTTTGAATTGATTTATCTTTCTACTGTGTTTGGACTTGCTTTTGTAAACTTGCAATAGACAATGCACTTATATTATTTCTGAATTGAAACTAATAGTATTTTTTTTTGTTGTATTGAGGCACAACTTCATTCATGCCAGAAAAAGGCAGCACCCTGTTGCTCATATTAGATGGCATGTTGCATATAAAGGAGGAAAGATTCTAGGGTTATTGTTGACTGCATTGAAGGAGAGAGCTGCATATATGGGACATGACCAACATTTTCCTTCTTGGATTCTACACGTTACAGCTTGCTCTAGGAAGATTACCCACATTGTAGAAGTTTTAAGAGACGAAAGGAGCACATGCTTGCATTGAAGGGCTCCAAGCATTCATTTCCATCATTGCAAAAGTTTTTTGGAGAAGTTTCTTTCTTGTCATTTCTATGCATTTTAACTCATATTTTCAGTCTTGTGACTGGAAATAAAAATTGTAATACTCTATTTCTAAGAATTTTTCAAGCAAAATAGATATATCAAACTTGTGCAAGTTGTAAGAACACCCTTTTTTTTAATAAATTTCAGCAAATTTTCCTTCTCAATGGCTGTCTTATTGTGTGCAATTGATGATTGATGTGTATTTCTATGTTTTATGTTTATATCCTCAAATATCAATAAATTGAAATAACTAAATATACTACTAATTGATGTCAATTAATAATTAAATTGACTAAATATACTACCAATTGATAGAAATTAGTGAATAATAAATAAATATGACTAAATATATGACCAGTGAAATTAGTGAATACAAATGACTAAATATACTACCAAATTGATCAAAATGATGATTAAAATTAATGAATAAATACACTACCAATGGATAGAAATTAGTGAATAAAAATGACTAAATAAGTGACCAGCTAACAACAATCAATGACTAAATTTATCAGTGAATAAAAAATGACTAAATAAGTGACCAGATTACAACAATCAATGACTAAATATACTACCAAATCGATCAATCAAAACAACTAATAAATTACTAAAAATAGTTGTCATTAATTTGGCCACATTATAAATGATTTGAAATAAACTATTAATGGTTGCGTGATCATGTTTGGTCATTTACATGCATTTTTAGTAGCTTTTTTAATCATATATTGTTGTTTCTGTACTAGTGGTGAGATTTTGTATTCTCCCATAAAAAGGTGTAAAATCTAATGAACCCCAATCATCGCTAAAACATGTTTGAAGATGAAGCAATATTATGGTCATCACTTGTATTTGACTCTTTGGACTTTGATGGTGAGATTTTAGACTTCCCTTTGAAATAAGGTGTAAAATCTAATGGCCCCTAATCATCATCTAAGAATTTTGTTTTGTGTGGAAAAACATCATGATTGTCATCACCATGTAGAGGTTCTATTTTTGAAGTTGGAATCAAAGTATTAAGAGTGTTGTAAGTGTTATGATCATCTTGGATTTATGAATTATAGTTTTGTTCATCTGCTTTAATTATGTATATCTTATTATATTCATACTTCATCTCATGATGAAGAGTAGATGGGACTCCCTCCATGGTATGAATCCATGGTCTACCTAGGAGAAGATTGTATGAAATAGGTCTTGGCAAGACATGGACAAGGGTAGGAAAAACCATGGGCCCAACCTTAATGGGTAGCTTGATCACTCCTAATGGTTGCTTATTAACATTATCAATGCCATGAATTGAAAGATAATTAGGTTCTATAAGATTCTTATCCATACCCATTTTGTCTAGAAGATCAATGCTACAAACATTAAGACATGATCCATTGTCTACGAGTGTACATAGAACTCCATTTTTATTAATGACCACCTTTATCATTAAGGCTTCATATTTATTTTGGATCTCAAGCAAGGGAAATTCATGTTGAGGGAATGTAATACCCAAAATTTTCACTTACATACAATAAATCAAGGTGGCTACATCATTCAATTTCATAGAATTTGGTACATCAATCTTCTACAAAGCCTCTTGGAGAATCTCGTGGTATGTAGGTGATGTTAGAATCAAATCCCAAAAGTAAATCTTGGTTGGAGTATTACAAAGTTTCTCAACAAGATCATATTATTTACCACTACACTAAGGGATATTAGGTGGGGTGGAAGGTATGGTTGAGGCAATGGAATGGATGTTTTGGTTTCTTATTATTTCTAGTGTTATATGTGTGAGAAACTGTGTGATAACATGGTTGTTGTGACACATGATTACTAGTGAGTTGTTTTGCAAAATGTAGGATATGACTAGGAGGTTTAAGAAGTCTTATTATGAGAGCTGACTTAGGAGGTTCAATAATTAGAGGAATTTTAGGAGGTCCAATAATTAAAGGAGTCTTACGAGGTCTAATAATTAAAGGATATCTACATGTTAATTGTGTGTTCATATCCTCAACAAAGTTAACTACTTGTTGATGATCTTCTATTGATGGGGGATCTAATGTCACCTTAGAATCTATATCTATGCAATCCATATTACTATGATTTGAAATAAATGTATCAATGATGTCATCCTCTTGTGCCACAATATCTTTCCAATTGGGAGAGGTGTTTGGAGAGAAACAATCAAGATTCTCATGATGCTCAATGATTGGATCCTCTAACACCAAGATACCTTCTTCACAAGTAGGTGAGGTATCGAGAGAAGAACAACTATGATTTTCATGATTGTCCATGATTGCATCCTCTTGCACCAAAAAATTATCACAAGTAGAAGAAATATTGGGAGAAGAACTAACATGATTGTCAATGATTTCATTTTGTTTCCTTAGATTGTTCTCGTAAGAAAAAGAATTATAATTATACAAGCCATGTGTTACCATATCAAAACCACATCTTTGAAAAGGAAACATTTTATTTTCCCTATGGGTAAAATGAACAAAATTAGATAGGTTTGAAAGCAAAATTACAAAACAAAAACTAGATCTAAACATAGGACACACATGGATTTTCACATAAATTTTTAGCTCAAAATGATTGGATAAGGGTGCCCAGGGTGACTATGTTTTGCATAGGTTTTTACAAATTTCAAATTTTGGGAATGGTGTACTGTGTCTGAGGGCCCTATGTCTTGGTGATTCAGGTTTGACTGTCAACAAATTTCTAGAAATGCACCAAAGCCTAATTTTTCAATATGAACCACATGCATGCATGTAATTTTGGATATTTTTAGGATATTCGAAGATGTTCAAATGATAATTTACAAAAATTAAATGTTGTAATTGACTTATTTTTCTAAAAAATGTAGAAAAGTAATGCTTTTTGATCTTTTAGAATGAAAATACATGCAATTTTTTCACCTTTTCAATGTTTTTCAGTAAAATATGAGTGCATAAATGATCAAATAATTTAGCAATTAATTTTTTCAATGAAAATAATTCAGATCTAAGCTTAGACAAGGAAAATCATATCTATTTTTTTTTGCAATTTTTTCCAAATTATTTTTCAATTTTTATAATGGAAAACTAATGAAAATGGATAGTTTTTTGAAAATAAATATAAATTATCATGAATATTTTCAAATAACCTAGGTTTTAAATTCATTTTTTTAGATTTTATGCACTGAAAAATAGAAAAATTGCAAGTGTAAGATAATTTCGAGTTCACCAAAACGTAATGTGAGAAAGTGATCCTAGGTTTTACTAGGATTAGCACCTTTCACTATGTTACTCACGTTCTAAAATTTTTAGGCCATAGACTTTGTTTTCCTTATTTACCCTCTTTGAAGTTCTTGTTATTATCTTGTAAGTCCTTTTACTTAGAATTTATCTCTTAAGGTTGCAGGTTTCCCGGTTTTCATAACCTTTGTCGTAGGTTTATCAAGTTTCGTAACTTCATGTGTTAGCAACTTAAGTCTTGTCATAGCCCGCCCTTGTGCTGTCTTCAAGCAAGTCACAGAGTTAGAGGTTATCATAACCTATCAACTCTAGCTTTTGGTTACCAAGTTACCAATCCAAGCGACCTGGCAACATGCATCCCTTTTTACACATTTCAAGGCGCCATATAACTTGGAGATGTCAAGTCATATTGAAAAGTATGCATCTTTTAAAGCAATTTCCTTCTTTCAAAAATTGAGAATTGAGTATTTCATAAATACGGTACATGTAGATGTGATGACAACTTAAATGCGAGGTGGTGGGAGATTTGCATTTATATTTGCATATTGTATTTCATACTCATCTCTCTCATTATTTCAGTATGTTTATCTCCCCGAAAGTTGAGAACTTATGCAGAACTGCAGCATATGAGAAAAGAAAAAAATACTCATTTTGTATTATCCAAGGAAGTTATAGATTTGATTAATCTAGATCCAATTATATTGATTGGAGAGAAAATTATGAATGATCCCAAAGAAGTCGATCCAAATTGGGCTGATTAGTTGGAATGCTGATTGGACATATATGATAACCTCATCAAGGAGACTAATACCATAATGGGACAATATTTGGACATACTGGTTGAAATAAGAGAAAATTGTCATAACCTGGGTGTAGATATCATGGATGAGTTTGGAGAGAAAATTATGGAATTCAATGAAATTGTTGTGAAATTCAAAGAAATGTTTAAAGAGGAAATATTTGAAGCATCCATAGCTACTTGGGAATCTTTCTCTAAGCTCAGCAAAATGGAAGTCTATTTGAAGTCCTACAAAATAGCACGGGACGAAATGGATCAAACAATAACTAATGCTGAGAAAAACTTAAACAAATGGAAGAACCGGTTATAGATAACTACTAATCCAAGTGGCAAGAATATTACTGCAGTTATTGCCAAGTACTGTGAATACAAAGCAAGGAAGAGGGAAAAGGAAAATTAGTTGGAAACTGAGAAAATAGCGGAGGTTGAAGATGAAGAGCGTGGAGCCATTGGAGAATGATGCTTATCTATTTTTAGCATCAACTTAATTTAGCTCTTTTTCTTTTTAATTATCTTTAAAAAGACTTTATTTTAGGTTATGTTTAAACGGTTGTCTTCAAGAAGCCGTTATTTGAAACTTATTTTCAAGAATTTAAATAGTGTGGGGCGGGGAGATCTATGGCTCTCTCTCTTTTTTTGGGCAAGCTTTGATTTTCTCAGAAGAAAGACAGACAGTTTCTTTAAAAATAATTTTCTTTCGATATAAATATGCTATGGTGAATTATGCAGATATAATCTTTAAATTACAGTGCATAATCTTATTCTATTTCTATGGATATGTCATTAGTGTATGTTTATATTGAAATGGTTATCGGTATGGAATTTCTTGCTGTGAAATGTTGATCTGTGAATGAGCATTTTATGGTATATTTGGAAAGTTTTACAATTATTATTGTTGAAATTGATATTGTTTGAATACACCTTTCAAAGCTTTCTGGTTAAAAGCATTACCTTATTTTCTTTTTGGTTAAAAGCAATAGAGATTTAAATTCATTGCATATCATATAAGGTAGCTACCACCTTGTTCAAAAGCAGAGAATCAGAATAGAATATCATTATATTTGATTCAACTGTTGTTTACATTTGTCATCTCCATGGGCGTTAAAATATAGAGTTAGGTGGAAAACTTGTGAACTAATAGATTTTTGGCAACTCTGCTAGGGAATTGAAACCTTTGAATAATCATACGAAGATAAGTCGCTTATTGATGGGGAAAAATGGTGCTACCCCATGAAAATATCTTCCTTGTTCTACAACCCAATCTTGGCTTTCAAGATGAACATGAAGATATAATTGGCCAACAGAATACCCTCGCTTGGTGCACAAGCAGAAGTCTAGAAGACTATAGGAGAGCAAGTCAAGTGTTAGAAAAAGAAGAAGAGTTGGCTGAAAACCTAAGGTTGTTTCTATTAAGGCAAAGAAGGAGACAAAGGGAGAATTTGATTAGAGATCAGGCACCAAATTAAATTCCTGATAATCAACCAAGACAAAACCTTTCGAAAAACAGATAGTGAGTGGAAGTTGGCGATTCCAGAAACAAGTGCATTAGTTGGGAAAGGTTGGCTTCTAAGAGATACACTAGAGGAGATAGAAGTAAAGGAATTAAAGATGATGATTTCGAGTTCCTAGAATCAGTTAATTTTTCCTCTTTCCCACCTACACGAAGAGCCTGTTCTATCAATAGACCTCCTAGCCCTTTTAGGTCGTCACCAACTCTAAGCTATTCTCGTCAAGCCCTTATGTTGTTAGGAATCGTTCCTCCATTACAAGTATTTTTCCTGTAAACATGGCTCTTCCTGTTCCATGGGGCACTACCATAGGTCCATTAACATTGGGAGCTCAACTTCATGATTTACTGAAAGGCGTCAAAAATATTATACCTAAATTTGTAGGAGATGGAAAAGTGAGTCCAGAAAAACATATTAAATCTTTCTTTGCTGCCTCTTCCATTCTAGCAGTGCAACATGAAGATGTGACTATGAGACTCTTTGCAGAATCTTTAACAGAAGCCGCTGCTGATTGGTTTAATAATCTTTCGATAGGTTCAATCCAGAATTGGGATGATTTCACGTCTAAATTTGAAGCCAGGTTTAAGTCTACTGAAAATGATCAGGTATTAATTTCTCAATTGACTACCATGAAGAAGGAGGTACATGAAACTATGAGAGATTTTGTAGCTAAATTTAACAAACTCTACAATAGAATTCCTGCAAACATGTGATTGGGAGAATTTTTGGTGTCTTTTTATCAATACCCTACCATCAGATGTTTGCTATTCTATCAAGAGAGAAGGTGCTATAGATTTACACACTGCACAAGATAGGGCCATATCTATAGAAGATGATATGATCACTACTAGGAAATGGAAGAAAGAACTCTAGACTGGAAACCATCCCCTGTGAATTCTATAGACCTGGTCATACAGAGGTTAGAAAATGATTTTATTGCTCTTAAGAGACAAATGCCCAAAAATTCTCCACCTCCCTTATATCAAGATCCACCAAGAAATATTCACATGGGGGATTACAATAAGACAACTCCAAATCAGAGATTTGCTATTGAGCAAGCACCATCTTCGAGTAAGAGCAACCATCTCATGTGTAATTTCCATCTAACATTAGATCACGATGGAGCTACTTGCCCATAAATGATCAGATACATGCAAATGATGTCAAATGAGCATACGAGAGAGATGAATGTGAGTGAATCAGGAGATGCGGGTATCAAGTTTTTCGAGTATGTACCGAATAGTGAATCAAGAGAGGACATGTATGTAATGGTTAATGATCCAAATTGTACAGTGTTTACCAAAGCACAACATGCTAGAGGAGAGGGGCCAAGTTCTTCTTCTACTCCTAAATAAATTTTGACGAAGCAGAAGAAACCTGAACAAAGGTACCCAAAATTTTTACCCCTGAAACTTCTTACAAAGATTCATTTGATATAGTTGAGTCATGTAAAAATACTAGAGTCCAAATTTTTCAAGCAGAATACCTAATACTCAACCCAAGAGAGTTAGATAGACTGGTCAAATTTGTTAAACAACCTCCTCCCACTCAATGTAATGCCCAAACAATTCATGATGAAGTGACCCCAAATGATGGACAAGTTTATTCCAATTATGCTAAGAAACTTGTAGTTCATTCAAATCCATCTACAAAACCAAAACCCTTTTATGTGTCTCTATTCATTGTTGGTTATAGACTTAGTAATTGCATCATTGGCTCTGGAGCCTCAGAAAATGTTATGCTTGCTCAAATTGCTAAAGCTCTTGGCTTATCTTATACACCATCCCAAGGGAAATGCTATTCTATGGATGGATCACTAATTCCCATCATCGGTCAACTTAAAGATGCTCAGGTAGCCCTTGCTAATTTCCCTAAAAATAGATTGAAGCTAACAATACTTGTGGCTGATATACCTACTAGTTATGGAATGCTTCTGAGTAGAAGTTTCTGTAAAGATTTGGGTGGGGAAATTAAGATGGACTGGTCACATGCCTTGATACCTTTATATGGAAAGAATATTCATCTGGACCTAGAGCCAAAGGCTAAGTTTACAGTACTTAAATATGGGGATCCCAGGGCAGATATTCTATTTGTGGAAACTAGACCAAGAACTTATATGTGTTCCTCAACAAGAGAGGAATTCCCACAAGAGGTTAACCTTAGATTAACTAATGAATTATGGACTTTAGAATTTGATGGTAGTTGTTCCACTGCTGAATTAGGTGTTGGGGTTTTTTTGGTCTCCCTTGATGGATACAAATTTCATTATGCCTTTAAGCTAGAATTTACTAACACCAATAATACAACTGAATATGAAGCCCTGTTGCTTGGTATGGGTGTAGCTAAAGAAAAAGAAATTAAATAGCTGAAATTCATTGGTGACGTTGAATTGATGGTTAAGTAGATCAAGAAGATGTATACTATGAAGAATAATCGACTAAGGAATTATAGAAATCGAGTCTGGGACTGTATTGAAGAATTTGATGCTTTTTCCATTTGGTCAGTTCCTAGAGACAAAAACACTAGAGCAGATTCATTGGTAGTTTTGGCTTCCCTTTTGTTACCACACTCTGATTTCAAGGATAAGAAATTTCAGATTGAGATAGTTTACTGCCCAAGTGTTCTCGAAAATGTGGATCATTGGCAAGTGTTTAATAATGACTGAAAAATTATTGCACTTTTGGAAAAAGTAGAAACCTTTGCTCACCTTTTCTTTGAAGGTAGTGAAGATGAAAGAAATGATGTTTTAGAAGGAAGTATCAAAAATTTGGATGATAAAGACACTGAAGTAATTCAATTGAAAGGAAATAAAATCCTAAAAGGACTGGTTTCTCTTGAAGATTTGTTTAATAGACATGATCAGTTTCTGAAGAAGAAGGGAAGTATTTCAATTGAAACTTTCGCTGAATATGATAAGATAAATATTGGCATTGAACAAGACCCTAAGTTTGTTTGCATTGGCAAATTTCATTCCCCTCAAGAAAGGGAAAGATTGATTTCTCTGCTGAGTAAATATAGGGATGTTTTTGCATGGTGTTATGATGATTTGAAGAAATTAAGGAATGGAGAATTGCAACATAAGATACCTCTAAAACCTGGGGCGACATATTTTAGACAGAAGCGGCGGAGCTATAATCCAAAGGTGGCAAAGGCCATTTTTAAGAAGGTAGACAAGATGCTAAAAGAAAGAATAATTTATCCTATACATCATTCCACATGGATCGCTAATATAGTTCCTGTAAGGAAAAAGAATGGTGAAATAAGGATATGTGTTGACTTCATAAATCTAAATCAAGCATCCCTGAAAGATAACTATCCCTTGCCTATAATGGATCACATCTTACAAAATGTTTCTGGATAAGAAATGATGTCTATGCTTGATGGTTTTTCAGGCTATAATCAGATAGAAGTTTCCCCCGAAGACCAACATAAAATTTCCTTTACTACACCTATCAAATTTTTTGCATATAACAGAATGCCTTTTGGTCTAATTAATGTAGGGGCTACCTTTCAGAGGGCTATGGACCTATCTTTTGGAGATCTGAAGAACAAAATCATTGTAATATACTTGGATGACCTCATGGTTTTCTCCAAGAAAATGGCCAATCACCTGCATGATTTGGAGATTATATTACAACGTTGTAGAGAAGAAGGAATTTCATTAAATCCCAAGAATTCTATCTTCACCGTCACAGCGGGAAAATTTTTGGGCCATATTGTATCAAAAGATGGTATTAAAATAGACCCTGAAAGGGTAAATGCCATTATTGAGTTGAAGTTACCTACTAATAAAGATGGAACTAGATCCTTTTTCGGTTAGGTAAATTTCTCAAGAAATTTATTCTAGATTTTGCTGAGTTGACTAAACCTATTGCTGATATGATGAAGAATCTCCCAGTGTTTAAATGGAGTAGTGAAGGGAAACAATCATTTGAGAACATAAAATCTGCAATAGCCAATGCAACAACCTTAGTTCAACTGGATTTCATTAAAGATTTCATTATTTATAGTTATGCATCTGAACATACTATATCAACTCTCTTGCTGCAAAAAAATGAAGAAGGTATTGAAGCTTTCGTTTCTTTTATGAGCTTCCCACTTAAAAGGTATAAGCTTAAATACTCATCCCTTGAAAAGTAAGCATATTTCATAGTGAAAGCTTTAAAGAGTTCAGATTCTACATTCTCCATTTGCATACAACTGTTTTTGTGCCAGAAATTGCTATGAAAAGTATTCTCACTCAAGAAGACATAGGCTACAATAAGAGAGGATCTTGGATAGATAGAGTGCAAGAATACGATTTGGAAATAAAGCCTACTAACCTAGTTAGAGGCAAGGGTTTGGCCAAGATCATTGCAGAAAATGAACCAGTTGAGAAAGAACACTTACGTCTGGTCTTGTTCACTAGTACTGTAGATGAGTGGTTTTCCAACATTTCTTATTATATAATGTATGGGGATTGCCCAACTCATCTATCCCCTAAGGAGAAAATAAATTTGAAACTAAAGGCCAACAAGTATGTTATTTGGGATATAAATTTATACAAGAAAGGAGTAGATGAAAATTTCTTAAGATGCGTTGACCAAGAACAAAAGAAGAAATTATTATAGTTTTTTCATGAG
>VDFB02371355.1:0-12509 GCA_007258455.2 Sequoia sempervirens
ACACAGATATAGATGCATATATATATACACACATATACACATAGTCTGCCATAATATAGACCTTTGTTTTCATTTTATACCTCTATAATTTGTATATGCATATATATATATGTGTATACACACAATTTTCCATAATATAGACTATTATTTTCTTTTATACCTCTGTAATTTGTATATGTATAGTGGTAGTATTGGAAGTTAATATACTCTTCAATATTAAGAATTTCTTGCAAGTAAAATATAGCCAACTGTGTATATAGTCAAAAATACACACACACACACACACATATATCTGTGTGTGTGTGCGTGTGTACGTGTGTATATATATACACACAACTAGTCATTTACATATACATACACATACTGTGTGTATACATATAAATAATGTCTGTTAAGGGTTTCATGCACCTATATTTTTGGTTGACTGTGTGTATACATATACATACCATTCATGAGTTTGTACAGCTCAACTGCTAAGGGTTTCATGCACCTATGTTTTTACTGACTGTTTCCACCGTTGTTGTGAATCCCTCACTCAAGAATTCCCGACCCCCATCATCAACTCTTCCCTGTCCATCGTCTCTGCCTAGATTATGGAGTTTTTGGGAATATTTCATACCCATTTATAGGATTTTCGTAGTCAATTTACTAATCATTTTAGTTTCTTAATTGACTAATCATTTATAGGATTTTTGTAGTCAATTTAGTAATCATTTTACTTTTTTAATTGACTAAACATTTTAATATTATTAATAACATATATTAGTATAATATTTAACAACTTAACATTATAATAAACATTAAAATATTATGTATGTATCGTATACACACACATACATACATGCATAATAATTTATATTATGTATGTATCGTATACACACACATACATACATGCATAATAATTTATTATGTACATGTATGTATCTATTTATGTATAGTAGACACACATACAACTATACATACATGCATGCATACATATATTCCAGTTGATATATACACATACATACACACTTTGGCCAAAAGATAGGTGCATGGAACCCTCACCTATGCAGTGTATGATAATGTTCCAATACTATCATTATATATATGCAAGTTGCAGATTTACGATTAAATATGGGAGATATATAGAAATTGATGTTTCATATAGCCTTATTCATTTACATTTATATGAATTCGATGTATAATTTAATTTTTATTCAATTATATTCACAAGTGTGACAAAGTTTGATTAAGGACAATGGACTGCTGGTGGGTAGGGTGATGTTGATAGTATAACATGCATTTCTTGTTTCATTCCACACATACCCTTGATCCTTTGCAATCAACTCTATTAGATGCATGGTTAGTTTGTTCTTCAATCACACTCACTCTTACATGCATGAATTTGTTGTTTCAATTTGTATCATTCTATTATTTCTTAGAGTATGAATTGGGGATATCATACTATAACATACACTTTTTGATTCATTGAAAACATACCCTTCATCACCTCAAGGATATAAGAGTTACAAGTGTGCATATATGTTGGAGGAGTCTAATCTGTCCAAGATATACCAAACTACTCTCGATGATGGCATCAATGGTTACTTTGTATATATTGTACAGATAAGACTTCTTCCAATGTATATCCCTCTTCATCTTATTACAAGAGAAGGGCTCATTCCTATTAACTTAAGACACCTCAATCTTACATGTATAACATAAGACCCTTGTTCATTTGTAATCAACTCAACATGCATGCTTAGTTTGTTCATCAATTACACTTAATCTTACATGTATGAATTTGTTGTTACACTTTGTAGCATTGTTTGATATGTATATGTATATGCATATACCTATGCATATATGCATATGTATGCATATATGCATATACATGCATATGTATATACATGCATATGTATATACATATATGCATACATATACATATACATATGCATGTGCATATGCATATGTATATACATATATGCATATATGCATATGCATATGTATATACATATATGCATATATGCATATGCATATGTATATACATATATGCATATGTATATGTATATGAACATATGCATATGCAAACAAAAAAGTGCAGTTGTTCTTTTAGATGGAAGGTAGAATGAAGGAAGGAACAATGCATAAGCATAAGCAGCAACATTACACTCTCCATCAAAAAATGCATTGTACCTTCCATTCATTACACTCTCCATCGAAAATGCATTGTATATGCATAGATACATTTACATATACATATGCATATATCTATATACATATGCATATGTACATTCAACCTAATTAGATGTATGCTTTGTTTGTTCTTCAATTAAAGTGACTGTAAATATTGGCCCCTCTCCCTTACAACTAACTGTGATGATGGCTGACTCCTACTTACATTATAACCATTTCTCATATCTCATACTAAAATATAACTTCATACAACATAATAGTTTCTGATACACCATTATGAAATTTATATATAACTTCAAACAACACTATGGTATAAATATTCTCAACCCTTTCTAATACAACATACTGAAATTTATAAATAACTTCAAACAACCTTGTTCATTTGCAATCAACTCAAATAGATGCATGCTTAGTTTGTTCATCAATTACACTCAATCTTACATGTATGAATTTTTTGTTACACTTTGTATCATTGTTTGATTTGTGTCAATTATAATTGGGGATGTGATAGTATAACATGCATTTTTTGTTTCATTACACAAAGACCCTTATTCATTTGCAATCAGCTCAATTAGATGCATGGTTAGTTTGTTCATCACTTACACTCAATCTTACATGTATGAATTTGTTGTTACACTTTGTATCATTGTTTCATATCTATATGTATACATATATGCATATGCATATACATATATGCATATATGTATATGCATATGAAGTTATATTTCAATATGTTGTTGAAATGGTATTAACATAGAGTAGGAGTCAGATATGCATATGCATATACATATATTTTGACTCCTATATGTTAATTCTCAACTTCTTTATAACTCTTCATGCATATATATGATTCATGTATATACATATTAATATATGTTATGTATGTGTGTATATGCATATGCATATGATGCATATGTATATGCATATGCATATCACATGTATATGTATATGCTATGTATATGCATATGCATATGCATATATGTATATGTATATGCATGTATATGTATATGTATATCTTGAATCCTACTTATGTTAATACCATTTCTCAAACAACATACTGAAATACAACTTCATACAACATAACACATTCTGATACAACATTATCAAATTTATATATAACTTCAAAGTTCAAAGAACACTATGATATAAATATTTCCAACCCTTTCTGATACAAGATACTGAAATTTCTAAATAACTTCAAACAATAGTATGATACAACATTATGATACATATATGTATAGATTAAGATAGATAGATACATATGTTTCCTTTAGCCTTGTTCATTTTAATTCAACTTAATTAGATGTATAGATACATCTCTTTCATATAGTTGTGTATATATGTAAATGTATATATATATATATAGCTAACTATTGTAGAGATAGATAGATACATAAGTTTCCTATAGGCTTGTTCATTTACATTCAACATAATTAGATGTATTCCTTGTTGGCTATTCGATTACAATAACTCAAACAGTAACATGATGGAATATGTTTTTTGTATTCAATTCATATTGTTGTCCAAGTTACAAACATTCAAAACAAAAAAAATCAAAAATTGTTTTGAATCCATCAAAACCTTCACAACAAAAAAGTTGCAACAAAACATTCAAATCAATTGAAAAAGGTAGGAAAACTGAAATTTGATGCCAAGCTATCTTGTGAGTTGGATGTAGCCTACGACGGAGAAGGAATCCAAGATTGAACTTGTTGGATTATGCTTGGGGTAGGTGAGGGTTGGTATGAATCTGAATGAGGACTCCAACTCTAAAATGGTTGGGTAATGCTTGGGCTAGGTGAGAGTGTATAGGACTGCAAATGTGAAGGACTCCCAACTCTAAAATGTTTGGCTGCTACCTTGGGTAGGTGATGGACAATATTGGGGGCATTGAATAGACATGAAATATGTGAAGATCCTATGGCGGTCGGGCAAGGGATTTAGAGGGTTGTTGAGTCGCCTATCCTTTGCAGCATTTGATCGTGCCTTCTCCAAATATTTATCCCTTTTTGCAGCTTCCTTTTCTCTCCTTTGCTCCTCCCTTTTTTTTCCTTCTCCTTCTTTCGCAACTCCTTTTTAGCCTTTGTTGCTAGTCGTTGCTTTTCCTTTTCAAGTCTCATAATAGCCTTCACCTCCAATTCTGCAATCCTTTCTATCTTGCACTCTGCAAGTTGTTACTTCTTCCTCAATTTCAGTTCTTCTAGTTCCTTCTTCTTTTCCTCTTGCTCACTTAGCAAGACCATGTAGTCATCAATAGTTAGGAGTTGGGATCCTCTTTGCAATTTGATCCCATGTTCAGCCACCTTATTAGACTTATCTTTCACTACATGAACTGGTAGCTTCAAGAATTGTGAGATGCATGAAGTTGGTTGGCCTCTCAAAGGCTCAATCAAATTGGCATTATTTGTTTTTGGCACCTCACTATCTATAGCATCCAATCCATCTCCTAACTGCTTACCGTCATTGTCTCCCCAATCAACATAGAAATGTACTAATGTATTTGGACCCATGTTGTGCGATGGAGATGGAATTGTAAGACTTTGGTCTTCCTCCACATGCATATCCATACCAAGATTAGAAGCACCATCTAAGAGCCAGGAGGGCTTCTTGGGTGGAGTTGGTAGGGAAAGAGATATGTCTCCAATAGTATTCTAGTCTCCCAATACTGTTGCTTCAAGTGGTTCATTGGAATCTGAAACAACAAATTCAAACATGTAAGTTTGAGAGTAATTGAAGAACAAACTAACCATGCATATAATGGATTTAATTGGAAATGAAGATGGGTAATTGCAGAACATACTAACCATGCATCCCATTTTGTTGATATTGGTCTCTATCTTGTCCTTGGGCTATTCTCAAGCACGGATTGGATGCCTTCTTTTGAATCTTGTCCACCAAGACTTGCCGGGAAGCCCATTCTTGAAGGGATTATTCCTTGTTTTGCATATTTGGGCCACTTCTATTTTGAGATTGACAATCTCCAAACCATGGCCAACAACAGCCATCTCCTTGCACCAATCGAAAATCAATGACTCTTCGTCCTCAGTTAGGACTGTTGGGGGCCCTTTCCTTCTACTAGTGGTCACACCACCCAGCCAATTTGACAATGTTGTGGTTGGAATACCCCACTTTTTGGCTGCACCTCTAGTTGACCACCCATTGTCTTCAACATCTACAAGGGCACGGTCCATGTCAACCATGGTCCATTCCCACCTCGGTGCAACCTTTTTGGTTGATACAACTGGGTTAGCTTGGAGTACAGATTCGGTTGGCTACTCCACAACAATTTCTACCTCCTCCTCACTACTTGATTCTTCAGTTGGCTAGTGAATAGGAATCACAACGTCCTCCTCATCGCTATGTGGTAGATGCACACCTCTCTTGTGTGCAGGCATAGTTGTCCACCTCCGCTTTGGTACAGGTCTCTTTGTTAAAGGTCGCCTGGTATTTGTTGTCACTTTTTTCTTCCTTTGCATTGATCCAAACATAGTGATTAGTAAACATACACTTATAACTGGTACAATGAAAATAATGATACCAACTAAAACAACAAATTCATACATGTAATATTGAGTGTAATTGGAGAACAAACTAACCATGCATCTAATTGAGTTGATTTCAAATGATGAAGGGTATGTGTGCAATGAAACAAGCAATGCATGGTATACTATCATATCACCAACTCTACCTCTTATAAACATTTGGGTGATCATGTTAAACCCTTCCTCATACAACATTATGATACCATTATATATAAACTTGAAACAACAGTATGATACAAATGACACAACATTATGATACAAATATATATGAACTTGAAACAACAATATGATACAAATATGTATATCTTCAAAGAGAATTACGACACAGGAAAGGGTTTGAAATATTTCTATTATACTATTGTTTCAAGTTGTGTAAATGTTTCATAATGTTGTTTGAGAAATGGTTACCATATATATTATTGTTGTTTCAAGTTATATAGGTTGTTTCATAAATAGTTATAACATAAGTAGGAGTCATCCACTATCATAGTTGGTTGTAAGGGAGAGGTCAAAGTGATTAAATTGGAGAATTATAGCGCCCATGCACTTAACTAGGGAAGTTGCAAACTACAACCAATTTTCACTACAATTTTTTTATTTTTTTTTTTTAATTACAATTACATGTATGATAACAACACAAAGCCAACAATCCCCTAAGGTCGCGAGACAAAGATTAATTTAATTCACAAATTAAAACAACATGCATGAAATGAAATATAACAACATTCACTGAATCTAATTTAAGCACATACATTCCATACATGAGATTTCCATTTAGACCATGAGATCCTTCACGGTTCCAAGACAAAAGTTATATAATTACATTTACATCTCTCATTCCCAGAATGAGGTAAATCAATGACATAATTGTTTATTACAATTTCCACCTTGATAGAATGAGGGGTAAATAAAATACAAAGCACTAGCATAAATTAAACCAAGGTAGCAACTGGAATCCCACGAGCTCTCCAACACGAAAGTCTCGCCCACAAAAGATGATGCCAACACAACGGAGTATGGTGCACATTCCACCCAACCATGTGATACCCGAAGGCTCAACCCCGTGCTAGGAGATAGTAACAAGGGTTTCAGATCAAAACCAACAACCTCTAAACATAGGCAACATGACTCAACTAGAAAATGATAGGAACATGACAACACATGACATAAAGGTAACAATGCTTCCAGATTCTAAATACATGAACACATCACGATTACAAACATAATGCTGTCTTAAGAGAAGTGTCATCACAATGCCGCATGGGATATCCTGGCAAGTCTTCCTAGGTCCTGGCCCCCATCTCGGAATATCCTGGTAAACTCTAACGACTCCCGGCCCCACATGCTAACCAAAGCGAAATCAGTTATCTTTTGAAGGGACAAGATAACGATCTTGCCATTCCAGGCCTTCTCGTCTCATCCCAAGTCTATACAAGCACTTGCGTCCATGAGCGAGGCAAAATTAATCTTTTTAGATGATAGTACCACCTATGCTAATTAATTGATTTAAGTTTTCACTTAATTAACCCACTTACATTGAGATCTCCTGGCACCACTTTGTGTGTCGGCCCTCAATGCAAGCCACTTCTCTAAGACAACACGTGGAACTATG
Source organism: Sequoia sempervirens (assembly GCA_007258455.2). NCBI lineage: Eukaryota > Viridiplantae > Streptophyta > Pinopsida > Cupressales > Cupressaceae > Sequoia > Sequoia sempervirens. Next base: position 7,330 of record VDFB02371355.1, read on the forward strand.
CCACCACCAAAGGTACTCAAGTACAATCTCGGAATGATGAATCCCTAACCACGACATGAAGTCAACCTATCCCGTCCAAGATGACTGGGTTTAACTGGACACATTGCGTGCACTACCCAAGGTAGACTAGGGTTGACCAACATAACAACCACCCAAACGCATAAAAGAAAGTCCTATCTGGAAGACTTACATATCACTGACTAGATTGTCCCACACCAAGAAGAAGCATCATAAGCAATATAAAGTAAACTACTTTAGGATTTCGTAAATCCAATCATTCATCACATTGGTGCATTTAAACAATTTAAAACAACTATGTTCTTGCACAATCACGTAAGGTTTGGAAAGTTCGTTTGATTCTTGTTGACACAATACATATGGCAAATTAAATCAATCATTCTTCGTTAAGCCGCAATTTCCTATATCCAGTTTCCGTCTAATCCTTTTTACAAATATCTCATATCTAAGTTAATTACTTCTCCGTTTTTAAGAAAATAAATCACCTTTCCAATATACACACACTTATCAATTATATATATATATATATCTTTTAAACTATATATATAATTAACATTTAATTTCACTAAAAACTACTTCACCCTTTAATATAATAAAACAAACTATACACACATATATATATTATTATATATTATTATATATATATATATAAACTATAAACTAAACTCATAAAATAAAAACATTTAAACCATTATGTAAATATTATAATATATATATATATATAATAACATATATTATAATATATAAATAATATATCATATATTATAATATATATGTATATATATATAATATAACATATATTATAATATATATATATAATATAACATATATTATAATATATATATTATAAAATATATATAATATAACATATATTATATGATATATTATAATATATATAAAATAAAATAAAAAATAAAACAAAAGAAACTGTTTTAAACGCCCAGCCGCGCTGGAAAGGCACGGCCGAGGCAGGGGAGATGCAGGGTCTCCCTGCTGCTTCCCAGCTGCCCGGCTACCATGGCGGGGGACGCTGCCAGGGAAGGCAGCGCCCAGTGCTGCCTTCACTAGCGGCGCCGCCCTTCATGGGAGCGGCGGCCAGTGAAGCCGCCGGCTGCGCCATAGGGGTTTCACCCCTAACAAAAAAAAATGCAGCCGTTAAAATGCGAAAATAGGGTATTTTTTTTTTTTAAAACACAGACCCTAAAAAAAACACATTTCAATTTACCAGAACAAATTTTATAAAATTTTTGACAATATATATGCAATATATGCATATATATGTATATATATATACTATATTATACATATATATGCATATATAAAAATATATATACACACAGTCAAAACAATGACTGTAAAAATTAATTTTTTCAATACCCAAATTGGGCAAACTCACAGTTTGAGTAAAAAAAGAAAACTTCTCATTGAAATTTCAAAATTTACACAATATTACCCAAATTTCACCCAATTTAAGAAGAGGTTTTCCAACAAAACAAGTTTTCAACAAAACCCATTTGAAATTTCCAATTTGTTTCAAATTTCACAATGATGGTTTGAAGATAATTTTTTGTTCATGTTGTTTTCTAATTTTTTTTGCAAAACTCCTCATTTTCAAGTTTGAATGGTGATTCTATGATGGGTTTTGAAAGGCAATGTTTGATTTTTTTTTTTCAAAACTGATTTGAGCCACTTCAAACAAAAATGGTTAAAATGAAATTGCATGAAGAAGGAAAAAAAAGAAATGGAACCTTTTGTTTTCTCCAAGATTTTGTAGAGTCCTTCAATGGAGGTTGTGTTCCTTCAAATCTTCCCTTCCTCCAAGCTTTTCCAATCTTTCTTCAATAATTTTCTCCAAAAATTTTCCAAGTTTCCTCTTGCTCTCTCTAAAAATTACCCAATTCTAAAACAAGATCATTCAAAAAAGAATGCATTTTCCTTATGGCCTCCAAAAAAATGTCAAACCCCTAATTTAGCCACCCACCAAAAGTTATTGCAAATTTGGATATTTTTGGATATTTGATTTTTTTGAAATTAATAAAACTTCATTTTCCTTTTCAAATGTATATTACTCATTTAAATTCAAATTCCATTTACCCCACCATGCTAACTAAATTCATTTTATTTCACAAAATTGAATCCAACTATTACATTTAAAATAAATCATTTTTAAATTTTATTTTCCTACATGAGGAAAGCAATACAACTTCTAATGTATATATATATATATATATATGTATATATATATATATGTATATATATATATATATATTTTTGTCTCATTATTTAATAATGCTAACACAATTGGACTAATTTACTTAATCCACAATAAATCTAATTCACGGTTAGATTATTCATCAATTGCATTAATCAACTAATAAATCAATGAGCACTCTATTATGAATTTTTGGCAATAAAATTAAATAAAGCAACACCATTTCACTAGGAAATTTAAATCATGCAAGCAAGGAGAGACAAGGTGACACAACAAATAGCTTATCCCAACTGACAACCCGACGACCCACTATGGCTAGGGTGATGTCACGACACAGAAACCCAAGCTACTATCTCCCAATCATTTCCGTTGAACAAGGGACATGCTCAGACCTGCGAAATCAGGTGGAGTCAATGTCTGTACCTGCATCCTGCACACAACACGAGTGTCGAACATGCATACATATATATATATAAACATCAAAACACACCGTGAAGAGGAAATCGCGGAATCACAGGGCACTCGCGTGCGAGTGATGTGATCCCGTCCCCTTCACCAATACAATATCGCTAACTGACGCCTCTAATCATTAATTGCAAAATCAAAACATAAAGCATCAATGATTCACATACGAGATAATTTAATCCACAACATGAAATAATAACATCATCTGATAAAAGTACCATCACATCAAAACATAATGTTTACATCGCTTAATAATTAGTGATCAAACATAACCATGTTTATAACCAGCGTGCTAACAAGGCAAAAAAAATATACATAACGAACACTGTTCGATCAAAGAACAAAATGGAGGGGTGTTACAAGAACAAACAAAACATACACATAAGGAGAAGCTATGTGTGGGCATAGGAATTTGATTGTGGCTATAGTTTTGGACATATGACATATAGTGGGTGTTGTATGTGACATCTGTATAGGTGTAATAACCCTCCTATTTGCTAGTTGGACTCACTATTTTCTATGCTTTGATTTGATACTTTGATACTATGAGGGTGCTATTATTGTTTGGTTCGGTGGTTTGGTTAGTAGACTATTTGGTGATTATGCTTATACATTTGAGGTCATGGATATTTCTTATGATATTGTGGTTTGGTGATGTTAGTTGATTTCAGAAATATATTATGATGCAGTGATTTAGTAAATTAGGTTATGATATGATCTGTTAGTTTAGAAATGTTATTTCATCATTTATATTATAATTGTTAGAATAGATGTGATGAAAGGATAGTGTAGCATCACTTGTTCATGAGTGCCCTGCTACACTGCAATTCCTTCTCACCATGTAATGATTTGATTTTATATATATATATATAGGTACATGTATATGACTTTGTTTGGATGTAGGGATTGTAGGTATAGAGTCTCGATTCCACCTGCTTCGGCAGGACAAGGCGAGCACCAATAACCCAATGGCATAATGTTGAAACAGAGATGACTAGGAAGTCACCACATCCCATGTTGTCAACCATCCTGATTGAATGGTATTGTGTGTTTTGTGGTTGTCATTTTAGTAATTTATTACTGTATTTTGTGTAGTGTCTTGTTTGTATGTTATTTATGTTGGTATTTTATAAGTTGTGATTTATTTAATTAAATGGTGGTAATAATTGTTTATTACAATGTTAGATTAATTTGTATTTAAATATTTAAAAAGTTTTAGTTTAAAAGATGTGTTTTGGTTAAATGTTAATTAAATATTAAATTGTGTTTTGTTAATTTAATTAAATTACCTTGTTGAAGATAATTATAAAATAAATAAATTAAATGATGTGCATAGCAAGTAAAGCTTGCAAAAGGATATTTAAAACAGAAAGTATTGATAAAAGGAAACATAAATAAATAAAAGAATAGAAAAGATAAAAAGGACGAATGAGAATTAAGTGTTGGCTAAAACAAATTGGAATTGAATTAGATAGTTTCTTTTATATTGGATTTTGAGAGTTTCAAAAAAAAGGAAAGAGGTATCTTTCATTTAATTGAAAATTTATGAGTTTTTCACACACAGGAAAATTGAATTGAAGTTGCACAAAAAAATAAAATGAAGGTTTTCTGAATTATTAGTTCTTCTGAGTTTTCTAGAAAGAGGTTTTTTTTCATTCTATTGCTTCATTATTTTGGGAAGGATTTTTTCTGAGTAGAATATTAGATTTGTATTTGGACACAATATTCTAGAGAGGAGATCCTGAAGAAGGAACAAAAGCTCTTCGAAAAGACTATTGGGAATCAAGCAAGCTTCAACAAGAATCAGCAGCACAGGACTCCAGGTTCCCTTCTCTACCTTTGATTTCTCTGAATCTGCAAAATAAATAAAAAAATTATGGTTTGAATGAATTTGTGTTTGCAAAAGAAAAATCCATCTGAGATTTAGTTATCAAGCTGTGAATATGCTTTGTATAATTTTGTATGAGTGGGTCATCTTGAGAAAGAAAATTCTGTGCGAAATTTAGGAATTTTTGTATATCAAACTAGAAAGAAAAGCTATCGATCTTTAGTTAAAAGTTACCCAATTTTATTGTAGCATTCTCTTGTGGAAAAGATGAATCTTTTTATTTTTTTAATAGATTTGAAATATTTTTCCTTTGATATATATATATATATATATATATATCTTAAATATTTATATATATATATATTGTTCTGTGTTTTACATAGAAATGTGTGTGCTCTTTGTTTATATATATATATATATATGGGTGTGTATATACCATGTATATATATATATATATCTATTGATATATATATTTTAAATTGTTTTAAGTTATTTTTTTTCCTAGTTCGTATTTTCCTGAGGCCGAATTTTTGTACTAGTCGGCGCCTAGGTTTTATGGCAAAATTTTCTATTTAAAAATAAAATAAGGAAAAGTCATTTTTTTTGGGAGTTCGGGGGAGGGACGGCCATAGCCGTACCCCTCTCCCCATACCCCTG
>VDFB02371356.1:0-24486 GCA_007258455.2 Sequoia sempervirens
AATTGTTGTGTCGCAGAATCTATAAGTCATTTTCGATGGGTATTTTGCAAAAATGAGTAATTTATTGTTCATATCTTTCATTCTCTATTTATTGTTGCTTTTGATAGTAGGTTGGAGATTTTTAACACTGGTGAGCTATGAAATGTGCGAGAAAGTATATTGATTAAGTTGCATTGTCGAAAGAACCATTGTGGTGTTGGTTTGATAGCAGATGATTTATTGTTCATGTCTTTCATTATGTGCTTATTGTTCCTTTTGATAGCAGGTTGGAGGCTTTTAACACTAATGCAGTGTGAAATGTGCAAGAAAGTATATTGATTAAGTTGCATTGTGGAAATAGCCACAATGGTGTTGGTTTGGTAGCAGACTATTGTAAAAACTGTTGCCTTCAGCTCCATTTCATAGCATTTTGGAGGGTTTTAAGGTTGTTGTGCCACGAAATCTATAAGTGGTCTTACATGTGTATTTTGCATGAATTATTAATTTATTGTTCATGTGTTTCAGTCTCTACTTATTATTCATTGTTATTTGTTTGTATCTTTGTTGTTATACCCATTTTGGAGACTTGAAAGAGATTATGGGTCTTTATGGATGGTTTTATTGCAATTAAATATTTTTTCTTTTGCCAAAAAATAAGGTTAGGGTTAGTAGTTTGTATCTTTGCAGTTATATCCATTTTGGAGACTTCAAAGAGATTATGGCTCTATATGGATGGATTTATTGGAGTTAAATATTCTTTCTTTCACAAAAAAATATGGTTAGGGTTAGTAATTTTTTTTGGTTTCATTTTTTGTTTATGGTTATTGTGCTCCAAAACCTATTAGTTGTTTTACATGGGTATTTTGCGCAAGTGATTAATTTATTGTTCATGTATTTTGGTTTGTGCTTAATAGGAATTAGAGGTGAACAAAAGATAAAACAACTATTAGAAAAACACTTAACAATCAACCCACACTAAAGATATTCATACAAGACAAGCACTTTGTGTAAGAGTTGGATTGTCAATTGAAAATTCAGGATGCATTCTTTGGAACCAAACCCACATTAAATATAACACATAAAGCCAATGAGTAACAATAACCTGTACAAAATGGGTATAATTCCACGGGCTTCATCAAAAATTTGAGCTACATTGCCTGGAATCGTGTATCAATATGTTTCATGGTATTCTCTTTCAACTAATCTGCTCAAGGCTCCCTAGAACAAACTACCCTGATCTGTGTATGTAAGCGGTGGGGCTTGCAAATTACGTGGGATGGTAGTTTCTTATATTAATAAGTTTGATTATATTCTTTCTTTGTCATATGTTTCAACTCCCCCCATAAAAAACTCTTCATTATGGTAGTTTTCCTCTTCTATTCTCCATTTTTTAAAGTTCTATTTAATGTGGGTCAATGCATCCTATCAATGTTGTTTGATGGCAATGGCCAAAGTAAATGCAATATTCAATGTTGTCGTATTGGAAGGTATACTTTGATTAAGTTGTATTGTTGAAAGAGTGATTGTGGTGTTGGTTTGATACATATAGGAAGATATACATATCCATATATGCAAATGAAGAGCACTAGAATTCTCTAAGTTCAAATCCTTACAAAGAGGATGGTGTAGATTTTGAACAGCAACGTAATTTATTCTTGTGTTTTCATATATAAATTTGCACGTTAATTGAACTCCCATTCTTTTGATTTTAGTATGGTGTTCGTGTTCTTTTTAGTCTACTAATAAATAGAGTAATTGTATAAGAGGAGTTGCATTATCTAGCATTCAGTATTATAGAGAAATAGGGAAATTGTAACAGAACTAGTCGTAAAACATACATACATGTATTTATGCATATATACATATATATACAAATGTATAAAAAAAAATATATAAGGCTATTTTGTTTGTAGTTTCTACTGGGATTTTCGTCAGACCAGCCATGAACTGGATTTGTCAGTGCTCGGGGTGTCTCGACCAGCGAGGCCCTCACCGGGTTATTTTGTGGCGATGTGTACCTTGGAAATTACATTTCACATTATTGTTTTTTTAGATGAAAGAAAGAAGACTTAACTACAATTGCTCCTATGGCAATGGGTATAATGCGAAAGATACATGGATATAACTGCAAAACAATAAACAAAGGATGGAAAGTGTATGTATATGTATATGTATGTATATCTATATGTACATGTATACACATATACATATATATATATATACATATATATATATATAGACACGTATATATACTATGTGCATGTTTGGTGTTATATACATTTTGTATAGTTAGTTGCTTGGTATCTTTCTAATTGATCTAAGTTCAAATTCTTACAAAGAGGATGGTGTAGATTTTGAATAGCAACGTAATTTATTCTTGTATTTTCATATATACATTTTCACATTCATTGAGCTCCCATGCTTTTAATTTTAATATGGTGGCCATGTTCTTTTCAGTCTGCTAACAAATAGAGTAATTGTATAAGAATATATGCATTATCTAACATTCAGTATTATAGAGAAATAGGGAAATTGTAACAGAACTATTAGTAAAACATACATACATGTATTTATGCATATATACATATATATACAGATGTATAAATATTTATATGTGTGTGTGTGTATATGTATAGATGTATATATATACATGTATACATATATATGTGTGTGTATACATGTGTACATACACACACACACACACACACATATATATATATATATGTATATACATCTATATATATATATATATATGAGGAAGAAAGAATACATATATATTTATATAACACCACAATGACTATTTCAACAATGCAACTTAATCAAAGTATACTTCCCAAGCCTTCAACATTCAATATTGCATTTACTTGGTCTGCCCCCATCATACAACAATGACATAATGCATTAACCCTCGTACATGCAAACACTTACCATTCACCTTCCTCACACATTATGTAGAAAATCCAAGCTATATTGGCTAGAATTAAATATTATAGAGAAATGGAGAAATTGTAAAACAAGTATTGCACAACAAATCCTATTCACAACTCGGCTAACGAAAATCTCATCTGAAACATTAAACAAATAACAAACCCTCTGCATATCCATATATATACAATCACTCCTATCTTAATCTGCAATTGGGCAATAAAATTGCCAACCCTAACCATATTTTTTTACGGAAGAAGCTAGATTTACCTACAATTGTTCCTATGGTAACAGGTATAAGGCCAAAGATGCATAGAGATAACTACAAACAATAAACCAGGGATGAAAAAATTATAAACCCTCACCATATTTTTTGACGAAACAAAAAAAGTTTAACTGCAATAGATAACTACAAACAATAAACATCTAAGAGTGTTTCCCTCATGAATAGAAGGGTTAATGTCAAGGACTATTCATGTTGATGTGTTGACAACTTTACCATTAAATTAGCCTACACGGCCACCCTGCACAGCAACTATGACTATATCACCAAAAAGGTACATCCGCTCCAAGGTATCACCTTTTTCTTGCCAACTTGGGCCCCACAAATTAACATCAATGAAAGAAGCAGAGATATCATATATTTTAATGGTTTTTTGGATTGTTTCAATTCCATTTTTCCTACGAGCAGTTGAAATGTACCCAACATGTACTACAATGCCAATAATATCAACCAAGCTATTATCACAGCTGCAGGCATTTACTTTGGACATCCCCATTGTAGAGCAACAATAGGTACCTTAACCCTCACGTGAGTAAACACTTACCATCCAGTATATGTTTACATGTATATATATATACATGTATACATGTATATATATATATATGTTCACAGGTATATATATATTGTCTTGCTTCTTTTCTAGGGCCTTGAATCTTGGACATTCTTATAGACGTAGCCTTCAAATGTAGATGTGCATCTAGGTCTAGTGCATGTAAAACTAAGACAAAGGTAACATTATGTTGTGTCTGAAATTTTGAACAAATTATTATTATTTAAGAAATTAATTATTAAAAATTCAAATTTTATTTAATTTTTCAATCCTCTTTTTATAGTGAAAAAATTATTTTCATTCCCCCCAAATGAAGAACCACATGCAAGTGAAGAAATTGTTGTTACACCTTATTGACATATTGATAGACTTTTAGGTGTGTTTGAATGCGCTCCAAACTAAAATTCTATCAGTATCTAAACAAGGTGTAATAGTAATTTCTTCGCTAGCACTAGGTTCTTCATTTAAACCGGCATTCCCAAAAGAAATGTGACCAATACCAAGACCACTATGACTTGTTTTAGAATGCAACAACAATGGACAAATAGCGAAATTGTAAAGTAGCTATTACACAAAAAATACAATTCACGACTAGGCTGGCAAAAAAAAACCGCCTGAAACTTGAAACTAATAAATTGAACATATAAAAAAGATATTGCAAACAATAACACCTAACAGCCACCAAACTAATTTTATCTCCAATATGTTTATCCTTTCGTACTAAGCATCTACATATATATGGCCACCGAGTTTTTTTGTGGCAACGTGGACCTTGGTAATTACATGAGTTGGCGGTGGTGGAGAATGGTGTCCCAAATACGGGGAAGGTGAATGGTAAGTGTTTGTTGGCGTGAGGACCAATGCATCCTATCATTATACAATGGCGGTGGACAAAGTAAATGCAATATTGAATGCTGGCATCCGGGAAAGTATATATATACATATGTTAATGGGTGTAATACCCTCTCTGCACTTCGTCTTGACCATGAAGCCGTATGTAATTTGGTCTCTCCTTTAGAGATAATTGTTTGATAGCATGTTGTAGAGATAATGTCTGATTATAAAAAATAAGTAAAAATAGCCTTGCTGATGTTACTAAAGTGCAAACCTGTTTTCTAGCTTGTTTCTTTTAGCATCACCAATATTCTCCATGAGTTTGGCCTTCTTTTAATTATTTTGAAGGGAGGCTATAGTATGCAGTTAAGGTGTTTTTACTTAAAAATGCTTAATACAATCTTTCATAGTTGCTGCTCTCGAGCATAGAAGGGTGTAAGAATTTAAATAATCTCTGGATTTTTTGGCGTCACCAGCCAATCTCATTTGCTTGAAAGTTTCTGAAGCCCTTTCAACTAATCTACTTTGTGCATATTCTACATCATTGCATTCGATGAGATCACATTTCTTAAAGGAATATGGTCAATTAACAAGTAACATTCATCTTGTTATGAGATATATAATAAGAAGTAAAAATAGGCAATGTGTTTTTACCAGGTACGTCATTACAACCTTCTCTAATACGCTCTTAATAGCTTTATGGAGAATTGAAACGGTTGCATTTATGTAGTAATTAATGCATTTGAGCACTACGGTGGTAACATCTTATGGAGGTTGCTATGACATTGAATACCTCGCAGATCGTGGGGGAGAATACTCCTTAATTTGGAACCGTTTTCCTTGCATGGGGGAATTACTTTATGTGCATGGAATACTTAGTCAAAGGATATTTAAAAACAAGAAATTACGATGGCCAGGATATCTATCTAACACCTCAAACCTTTGTGCCAGAAGGGGCTACCCAACCTATGATTAATAAATGGCTGAGAAAATGAGTAGCTAAAACCACCAAGTCCATCTTGTATCGAAGCTAGCAGATAACATGAACTACCCCAGACTTTGTGGAGAGGAGACACGCAAGAGGGAGATAAATCTATTATTAGAAAAAGGGTGGAACGAACTTCCTTGCATGTCGGAAGTAAGTTGTGGATTTTTTTTATAATGCATGCGGAATTCAAGAGGAGAGAGGAGTGTCAGGGGAGAGAAGGAAATAGAGTTAAGAATGAGGGGAGGCGTGTGAATTGGGGGCGGTTGAATATGAGAAAAGAGGAGAAGATCCTGTACGTTGCCTTGAGGAGCAAAAGAGAGAAGGAGTTCAAGCCACTAGTCATACTTCTTAGGGTCATTATGCAACATTAGAAGAATAGTGGGTTACCAGCGCATAACATTACAGTGCAAGCTACGTAACTTTCTCATCAATGCTCTGGAGATAGTTGTATTTGTCTGGCAGGAATGGATAGAGGAAAAGATTGACAGGAAAAGAATGGACTGCTGTCCTTGTGGAATCTCGTAGAATATTTAGACAAGTGCGAGGTCTTAAACTTGGTATCTATCTGTTGAACCCTCAATTTCCATTCTAATTTAAATCGTGATCTTTCCATTCATTATTGAATCCCTAGTTTATACATATATTGGGTGAATATGTATCTAGCCATTACATTTGTTAATTATTCAGATCCCGTGACATTCAGAATACTAGTCTCCCTTAATTCTATGATCTTCATGCGATTTGGCTTTTATATGCATATCTTTTTAATTAGTTCGATTTATTTAGTTTTGTTTAAGTGGTTGTGCTTAAAATCCTTGGATTCATTCCAAATCTCCCTTAACATATATACCGATAATAAATTTCATTGTTGTCATGCTGTTGGAAATAAAGTCGCGGCTTGGAACATAGAAGTTATCCTTGTATAAGCATTTCCTCTTTTTTGTTGGCTTGTACCACTATTGATGGTGGTGGCCTGAAATGGAACTAATGTTTGCCTAGGTAGCGAGTAATTCGGCCTTTATGTTAGTCTCTTGATATATGACTTATTAGGATTTCATCATATTGAGGCATAAAGAATCTAGCCTATATTAATTTTTATTCATAATTGAAATTTTTCTTGAGTCATCAGTATTGGTTTTTTTGCCGTTTCATACTATCTCATTCTTTAAATCATTTGTGGGATTTAATCATTTGTAAACCACAGTTGATGTATTTTGAATCATTCTCCTCCTGTTACCTCAACCTTGGGTTTAGTGTCTCCCCCTTGTCTTCATCATTAGTGTCGACTGGATATGCTACATCAATGTATACTTGGATAACTAACTCCAATTGTGTCTTCTGGCATTTTATATTTAGTAACCCCAGTGACAGTAAGGTGCTTTAAATAATCTCTCTAATTTCATTGTCAACCAGATTTAGCCGCAGCACTTGAACATATTAGGAAGTTTAAATGTTTAAATAATCTGTTTGATCTTGCTGACAATCTATTGTTGTTCCAGCACTTGAAAATAACGATAACAATGCAAGTAGATGGCGATATTTCCAAATTCCAATATTCACTTTCTAATATATATACTTGACAACCTATCACAGTTACAACATTTAGAGTTGAGGTATTGTACAGAATTAAATAGCCTTCCTGAAACCTTTCCATAGTAATCTGTCTGCTAAAGTTGATACCAGTTTTTGTTGGTATTCTTCTCAATCTAATCATCTCCATTTTGTTGGCTGGTAACACTCTTGATGATGGTGATAGGAAATGGAACCATGATTCCATATATAGGTACCGAGCAACATTATTTCCTTTTTTCTTAAGTTTTCTTGTTTTAATCGAAGATTGATGTCTTGTTTACTACACTTGTATGCCCGTCTATGTGGGTATTTGTATCTCTTATGTTTTTTTTAATGTAAATACAAGAATGATACAATCTCATAGTTTATGAAGTGTGTTGGCTACCTCTAACCCCTTAACAAGAGGGCGTAAGATTTTCCTATATTGTCTCATTCAAGACATTGGATATTCATTGTCCTTTCATGGATATTTAAACTGTTCTTGGCACGATGATCTTTTAAAACAAATTTTATATCATTATTTGGTTTCTACAATCCTCTCATCAGAGCAGAAGTTATCATCCAAAAGTATCCTATAGAATCAAAAGTTGGTTACTCCTTTTGTCCTTCGATGAATTAAATACTGAGACTATGACATAGGAGACCGTATCTTATTGCATGCTATTGACTTATGTTTTCTATGTTTAAGAGATATTTGGACTGAATTTGGTTCATTCATGTATTCCATGCTCTTCAATTGTCTAAATGGATCATAAATTTGATAGTGAAAACGAAACTCAATCTGGACACCGTCTTCAACGTCCCAGATAGGGGTAGACAAGGATTCTTTTAGGGGTTTCTATATCTGATATTTTGTTTCTTGTGATTCTTGCCGTCACATTTTATGCTTTGAAGAGGAAAGTCAAGCAGACAGGAAGCTCAAAATTGCTCCTTGTTCACACCCAGTCAAGCACTGGTAGACCCTTGTTGAAATTGTATATTTTCCTTTGAATTATATAATGAATAACTAGTTTGTTTTTATCTCAAGCCTTAGATAAGCTCTTCTACCTTTTTCATAATCTCATCGTACCTCCTCTTTCTCTTAAAACTTAACAGCGTACCTTTCTGTCACATCATCTTCGATAGTATTACACCATGCATAGGTTGCCATCATGCTCTCTGATTAAAAGTATATGTCATACTTGATAGCATATAAATTTGAGATGGGATCACCCCTATATAAGCGTATGATCTCACTTTATTATATTAAATCTAGGGATTACTTATTATTTAATCAATTTTGATATCTTTCTTGTAACATTTAAAATGATTCTGAAGAGATATTTAAGAATATTTAGTAAACTTGGAATGGAATTAATGTAAACATATTGTGTGTCCTGTGATATTTATAGTATTATTTAGGAATGTGAGATAGGATGCCATGTAGATTCATTATGTGATTCTTTGCTTCTTCTTTCAATTTATTGTGTGTTGTAATGTCATCACTTGTATATTTGTAAATTGCAGATGATCTATAATCTTTTGAGATCAAGTTTTGTTGCCACCTTGTTGGGAAACCCTTGTTTTAGTGATCTATTAGTCTTTCAAAAAAAAAGGGAAAGAAAGGTGTTGCTTTATTATTGGCCTTACTTTCGGTTCTTTGTGAACTATTGCTCGTATGATCTATTTGATGATTGGGTTTAGCCTTGCACTTGAAAATAGTTTCGTTATAAGGATTTTGTGTAGGATGTTGTATGCCTTGCTTAATGCAATTTAACTTGTGGATTTATATGTAGTGCATGGGGGCTTACCCTGATAGTGTCTTTTGAGTTTTTTTGTTCATAAGGGGAGTGGCTTTCAATGGGGGCCGGGACCCGGAAGTGGTCCTAGGGTAACTCATTGGAAGTTTATTAATCAAGTGAAAACATTAATATTTAATTAGGGGTTTTGGATAGAATCACACATTAACAAGATATAAGTGAATGCCTCACTCATGGCTCAAGTGCTTGTATGGGCTTGAGATGAGTTGAGAAGGCTTGGAATGGAAAATTCATTGTCTTGTCCTTATGAAAGACAACCAAATTCCGCATTGGATTGCATGTGAGGCTGGGTTTCGTAAGAGGTCACCAGGGTAACCCAAGTTGGGGGTCGGGGCCTAGGAAGATTCGCCAGGGTAACCCATGCAACATTGCGATGACACTCTTCCTTAAACAACCAAGTATGCTATGTTTCCCTCTATGATATTCTTGAGCCTCTAGAAGCACATGTTGACATTTGTATGTTGATGCTTTATTGGTTATTCCTTATGTTGGGCACATCTTGTGTTGGTTATATCTTGTGTTGAGATTGCCTTATGTTATTGTGGATCTTGTTGTGGAGTCTTGTATCCTTGTTCTGTATGATGGTTATCGTTGGGGTCCTTCTTGTCATCTCTTAGCACGGGGGGTGGGCCTTCAGGTCCACGTGGTTGGGTGGAACGTGCTATGCACCCCATTGGGTCCCCAGTTGTCGATTGAGAAGTGAGAAATTGTACCTTGCAGTGACTCCTGAGTTGTACCAGAGTTGGATCCAGTATTGCAGCTTTGTACTCTTTCATTTCAAATGTATCATTCTATTTTATTGTATCTTCCCCATTCATGTTGGGAAGCGGCATTGTAATATTGTAACCCTTGATTAATGTGTTGATCATGTTCATGTTATTTTATGGTTACTGGTGTATGCTTACCATCCATGTGATGTAATGATGTTGTTGTGAAAAGTAATGCAGTCTTGTAAACCTGAGGGATTTGTTATATGTAGTTCATGTTTAGTTTCATATCATGTGATATATGATTATTATGATGTATGTTAGTACTTTAAAAAAAAATTGGTGCCATAAATGTTAGATGTATTGTATCCTTTGGGGTTGCTTGGTGGGCCATTACAATGGGTGTAACAACAAAGATGCACAAAGATAACTAAAACAATGACCAGCATTCTATGATCTTCTTCTATTTAATGTTGGATTTTTAACAAGTGACATTTTCCTATGCTTCACAAGTGTCTCCCTAATTTTTTCTTTTGTAGTGTCCCTATTTTTGTTTCATAATTGATAAGACAACTGTTACATAGATTGTTTAGATTCTATAAATATGTTTCATGATATTCTTTTTCCCATGACAAACTATTCATTATTGTAATTTAACTTGAATGTACTCACACAGCCTACGAGTATACATACAAGCTCAAGCACATTAGCATATATGAATTTACATGTATAAGCATAGATAAATGTAAAGTAGCAATTAAACATAAGCATATAACAAAATATATGTGTATCCATGTGTATATAATTCTATATCTATGAATGATTAGAAAAGGAATAGGATGGTAAGAATGTTAGAATATATTAAAATATATACACAAGGATTTTACATTTTTTTGTGTTAGCACATTTTATTTTTCATCAATATATATATATATATATATATATATATATATATATATATATATATATATATATATATATATGTATATGTATATGTATATGTATATGTATATGTATATGTATATGTATATGTATATATGCATGCATAATAAAAAATTTGAAGTTTTTTTAGATGGAGGTTGGAATGAAGGAAATTGTGATACACAAGCATAGGCAGCAGCAGTGTTACACTCTTCTTAAAAGAGTGTATTGTACCTTCCATTCGTTACAGTCTCCATCAAAAATACATTGCATATGCAAAGATACATTTTCAAATAGTTTTTCATATACATATGCTTTGGTTGTTGTTGAAAAGTCACTATTGGAAAAAGTGTTTTGTGCAAGCGGTTTTCCCCCCTCCACACACATATAGATATCTTTTCAACTTGCCAAATCAATTATTTAAGCCCAAATCTTTATGACAATACTTATTTTCTTTAGGCTATGGCAACAATTATATGATGAAACAATCTCTGCAAAATGTCTTTTGTAGTACCCCTCTGTTTATGCTTATGCTTTTTGTTGTTATGTTTTCATACTATTAGACCTATGATGTTTTGTTGGATATTTTGATCACTAGTTTTGAGCGATAGTGGATTTATTCTGTGACATGATGATACATTGTTTGGTGATTATTGATTTCAGACATGATTGGATATAGTTTAGATGTTTTACTTTTAGTTGATTATTGCTATGTGCATGTTTATGATGGACTAACAGCTATTTATTTCGTCAGTTTGTTGTGACGTGTATTGGTGCGGAGAATAGAATCGCATCACTCGCTTGCAAGTGCCCTGCGATATCTGTGATTTTCTCCGCACGGTGTGTTTGTTCAATGGCTTATATATATATTTGTATGCATGTTATTGCTTGGTTGCAGGAATTGCAGGTACATGGCACCGACTCCACCTGGGTACTCAAGTCTGAGGGTGTCAAGACTCAACGGATACGTTGATCGGGAGATAGTAGTTTGGTTTATCCTAGCCTAGTCTATAATCCTGGTCTTAGTACTTTGTCTGTCTTTAGTTTGAGTCATAGGTTGTATTGTCAATTTCTGTTTGGATAAATCGTTTGAAAAGCAAATTTAGTTAATTTTAATGTTGGAATATTGTGTTTTAAATTATTGTTATTTAAATTAATTTTAAATGTTAAAGAAATTACTTGCTTGATTATTTAATTAATTAATTAGCTTATTTGGTTAAATGGTTTGATTATAAAAGATCAAACTTATTTAATTAAATAAATTAATTAGTTAAATTAAAATATTAAGTGAGTAAATAGTTATATTTGAAAATTAAATAAATTATGGAAAATTGTAAATTTAAATTAAAAAAATATGCATGAGATTTGTATAGTGGTTGTAAAATTTAAATTAAATAAAATTAAAATTTGCATACAAATTTGAATTGGCAAGATTGCCGAGAAGTGGAGAAGATATTTTTGTAACCACTTCGCGACATGTGTGCTAGTGCAATAATTGCATTGGGGTTGTTGAGGAGATTGGTTATGGAGGTAATATTGGATCTGAAAAGAAAAATTCACGGAGGTTTTTCCTATTATTCACGGGGAAAAGCTTTTTGGTTGATTTTGGAATTGGAAGATCTTTGGCTTTTGATTATTTTGGAATTGGTTCTCGGGAAGGAATTGGTAGCTACAGGCAAAGAGGTTACAAGGGTTTCTTCACCAGATAGCAAAGGAATTCAGGTAATCCTCTTGTAAATTTATTTTATTAGTTTTGGAAAGGAAAGCTTCTACAGATGTTTTCTTGTGTGAATTTTTGATGGCTTTAGAAAGCTTCTATTAAAAAAATTTCTCTATTGAAAGTATTTTAAATTTGTAAAGGGAAATGATTCTACAGGGAATAATTTGGGTTATGAAACAAAATGTTTGTGCGTGATTTCATTTGAAAACCCCGAGGAAATTTGATTATTTTTCCAATTTCCCCAGTACAGTTTAATATTATTTACTTCTCTGTCAAAACCCCGTTGAAATTTTAATATATATATATATAAATATATATATTTTATATATATATAAATATATATATTTTATATATATAAATTGGATTGAGAATGGAGCTCTATATTTATGAGAAATCTTCTTTAAATTCGTACGCCGTACAAGCGAATTTTTTAAAAAAATCTGAAATGTAATCCATAGGCGGAAGTATTTATCCACGGATTTTACTGTGTGTGAAAATTGTTTTAAAAAAAATTTAACCAGAATTTGGGGGAGGGTCGAAACCCTCCCCATCTCCCATATTGGTAGCCGCAGCCACCAAGGTTGTGTTGGGCGCAGCCACCAAGGCTGCGCTGGGCGCAGTCCTGGTAGGGTTGCAAGCTCCCAATATTGGTAGCCGCAGCCACCAAAACTGCGCTGGGCGCAGCCCTGGTAGGGCTGCGACCTCCCAATAAGGGAGTTCGTAGCTGCGGCGGCACAGTACAGTATTTTAAAAAATTGTTTGAAAATTTTAATTCGTAAACTTTGTTTTAATTTAAATTTCGTTTTATATTGTATATGGATAATATATATATTATATATATTATATTTTTAATATACTATATATATTATATAATATTACATATATTACATATATATATTATAGTTACAATGATTAAATAATTTGTTTAGTTAAAAATATAAAATTTATACATATGTCTTATCTTGACAAAATAATTATTTAAATAAAACATTTAAATGATTATTTTAATCCACTTATTTTATTTTATTAGAAAAATAATATTAGTAAGGCTAAGATTTGATTTATTTTAAATGTGATATTTACATTTAGTAAATTGAAGTTATTTTTTTTAATTATGAAGGCAATAAGATTAGAATATTTAGAATATGCAAATCAATTATGATGATTAGTTGTATGCAATTTATATTTGATTGACTGGATTTAGTAGATCCGAATAGTAGGTATCTATTTTTCCTGATTTCCGTTAAATTGCGTTATTTAATAGGGACAAATGGAAAATATTTTAGTTGTACAAGTCTCCCAGACTAGTTGTTAAATGGGGATTGTGATTATTAAAGTTAAATTCTTGACTTAGCTAAGGATGTGTACATGGCTTTTGTGTGGTGAATTGACACCTGTTTTATAAACAATGATTTGATGTTCGTTATTACACGTTTGGTCTTTTAATGATTTTGGTTATATGTACACCTTGTAAAACCTAGTCAGGAAAAAACTTAGAAACCTTTGTTATGTTTAGGGGAGTGGCTATTTGTAAGGGCCGACACACAAAGTGGTGTCAGGGTAACTTACAAATAGTTAACTAAGTCAGTGATAATTAAATGACATAGTAGTTAGAATAAAACACTTAACAAGATGCTTATGCCTCTCTTATGACTCTTGAGCTTCTTCAGTCATGAGTATAAGATGAGAAGGCCTGGAATGGAAAATCACGATCTTTGTTCTTTTAAGAGACAATCAAAACAATCATGTTGTGCCTCCTAAAATCAAACAAGTTTACAAAGCCAAATAGAAAGTGGTTGAACAACCTCCCATGGTTCCTTCCATTCCTCCCCTAGGGGAAGAAAAGAAACCTATGGTTGACAAACCTGCTCCTACACAATCACAAATTGACAACATATTGAGAAGAAATCAAAATGCTAGAGAGAGTAGGTGTAGACTTTGTGCTATTGCTTGTGTGTTACAAACTAAAGAAGAAAAGAGCAACAAAAATAATCAAAATTTAAACTTACCTGCAACAATGCATGATGACTCTATACCTTTTCCACAACGTTAATAAGAACCTTCCAGAGACATTATCATTTGGCCTCCTATTGTGATTAATTTAGATGATGACAATGATATTGCAAATATTGATGAAAAAGTGTAGAATGAGTTGAATTCATTGTATCCTCTTTTATGAGCTTAAATGAAAATTATCCTAAAAAGAGTGTTGAACTTGGTGAGTGTCCTAGTTCGACACTTGTTGTTGTCTCTTTGGCTAGTTGTCTACCTTTTGTATATATTGATCGAGATTGGGATGCAGATGAATTGATATGGGTTGAATCGCATGTGCCTTACTAGTCTTTTTCTTTGTTTTCTTTTTCATATTTATTTGATTGCATGTGCATAATGTGATCCCCCATACTGTTTCATTTGATGTATCTCTCTCTTTGTGTATTCCTCTATTTTTACCTACATTCTTCTCTATGTCGTAAACATTTATCTTTTCTTGTCTTGTGTTTTCCTTTTGGGGATGACGCAAGGCATCGAGACATTTAGGTATCTTCCATGTTGACACGAAAGTCTTTTTCTTTGTTTTTTCTCTTTATGTGTCATTCTTCCAGTTCTATGAGTATTTAAGGAATGATGAAATTTTTGAGCTCTATAACAATATTGTAGCAAAGATATATTGACCCCGAATCCATAGATCCCTTATAAATTTTTTGGGGAAAACCCTCCCTCCTTTTTCATGAAATAGCTTTAGTTTGGAAACATGACTTGGCATAGGGATTTCCAAGTAAAGATCTCATGTCTTAGGATTGAACATTGGCTACTTTAAAGCAATTTCTCATAGCAATGGTGTTAGCAACCGCTTTAAAGTGGGGGCATACATCGATAATATCTTTCAAAATTTCTTATGTTTCATGGTGCAATTCTCTTACTTGTGATGCATCCTTTTCTTGGTGGTTTCATTGGGTTTGATGTCCTCCAAGAGTGTGATATTTCTTAGTGTACAACTTTCCTCTTAGTAGTGATGCGACACACTACATTCAATAAGTTGTGAATCTTTTACTCTTGATTTGTTCTCTCTTGGAGACATTAGGCACGATGTTCCCTAAGAAGAAGACCTTACATGAACTAAGCAAGATCCCTTTGAAAAAAAACCTTATATATAAATAAGGTTGATAAGTTTTTATCATAACACAACTTTCTGACCTTGTGATGCTCAAACCCTAAATTCAAGGCCACCCAGCACAACACACCTCGCTTTCATGTGGAGCCTTGCATTGTGGCACCTTATTGAAGTTATCAGAGGGATAGCTTTGGTATGGTTATTATGATGAGAAGATGACACAAAGGCATGACTTTCTCATTGTATGGTGACAACCTATAGACCTAGCATGAATTTCTCACTAAGCCACTTTATTGGAAGACTCACCTAGTGGACACCATGAAGTTCTGCTACCTCGAATTGAGCACAAACTGAAAGCTTAGATGTGTTCCACATGATGTTGGACAGTCTAGGCTTGATCTTCTTGGTCTTTGATGTTGTATGATTGTGTATCTTTGTTATTGTTGCATACATAAGTTTCTTGAATGTCTACTTTAGTGTGAGTTTGACATGGGGTCATACTCTCACTAAAGTGGGAGAAAAATGTAGTGTAGGAAAAAGTATCCCTTTTTCACACTTAATTTTGAAATAATTAATAATAAAATGAGCTTAATTATGCCTTAATTTAGTGTTGTAATATGTCTTTTATATTCACATTAATTTTAGGGCCATTTTTAACTAAATGGACTTAATTGTGCCTTATTTTTTATGTTGTAAGGTGTACCTTTACACTTTCACATTAATCTAAGGATTTATTAATTGATTGAGCTTAATTTGCCTTAATTGGCCCCTTTAATTCAAATCCAAGCCTAATTAAATGGAAATTTTGAGGGATAAAACCCGACATTCATAAATGCCATTACACAACACTTAAATTTGGAAGATGTGTGTCCTAGGTAAGTGACCTAGGATCCATTCTCCCTATGGTGAATGGGTCCTCACTTAGTTCTAGGACCCTATTTTTACATAATGTTTAACACTGACTGATGTGTGTCCTAGGTAATTGACCTAGGACCCATTCGCCCTATGGTGAATGGGTCCTAACTTGGACCTAGGACCCCTCTTTTAAATATGTTTTTGGTGGAATTTTAATGATTTCAAGTCCATAATTCAATGTCATCTTGTGATATTTGAATTTCTGGAATTAATGTTAAGATGCATATAAATACAAGGCTATTTCACTATGTTTCATCCCATAAATTTATAAGCAATCAAGACTACTTTCACAAGAGAAATTTAAGAGCATTGAAGAGCGATTTCAAGGAATTCAAGGGTAGATTTATTGAAGATTATTGCAGCAATCAAGATTCATATTGTCATATCAAAGATGTATTGCATCATGCATGTTGCTTGAGCTAATATGGTGATGTAGTGTCCAATATCTATTCAAGCATTCAAGGACATTGTTTCAAGTCAAGTTTCATGATCAAGATCCTCATCCATTGAAGCTAATTCATGCAAAGTTTCAGATTTACAAATCCAAGGTTCAAATAAGGTTTGGTGAGTTGTTACATAGTGTTTTTCATTCATCATTCCTTCATGTTTCACTGTTTCATTTCAAGGTTTAATTACCAAAACGGGGTTTGACCAAGTAGAAAAATAACATTTTTCCTCTTTTGGATGCGTGATTGTAGATTTGAGGTTGAAGATCCTTTGAAGAGAAAAATTCATGAAAGTTGCAAAGTTTTCAAAGTTGCAAGAAAAGTTGTCAAATCATGGAAACTCCTCTACAAAATTTATTTTTGACTATTTGATAGTGAACACATGGAATATGAGACCTAGTAGAATAGAACCTAGAAAGCATTTTTTAGAAACCCTAGCCAAGACCCATTCACCAGAGGGCGAATGAGTCCTCAATGCACTTCAAAAGGTGACTTTTGGTGAAAGGTACACAACATTCTCCCCTTTCCAAATTTTCCTTTTGATTACTTTCCGTTAGATTTTATTACTATTCTATATTTGCACTTTGTAGCTTGTATTTTGAATGAAATAAGGAAAATAGGTCCTTTCTGGTTCATCAATCCTATTTTGGTGAACCTCAACCACCATTTTTCTTTGTTTCATTTGCAAACACACATATAAGAGAGAAAAAAGTTTGTTTTGGGTGAATAGTGGTTTGCCTTGGTCAAACCCCGTTTTGGTAATCAAACCTTGAAATGGAATGAAACATGAAAGAGGGAATGAAGAATGAAAAAAGCTATTTTACCACTCAACACACCCTTGATTGAAACTTTGATAATGGATATCTTAAGAAGTCTTCAACTTGCATGAAATGGCTGAATTTGATGTGGATCTTGAAACTTGAATCTTGCTTGAAATAATGCTTTGAATGCTTGACTTTATCATGAAACCTACATCATAATGTTAGCTCCAAAAACATGCATGATGCAAGAATACTTTGACATGATTAATGGATCTTGAATGCTGCAATAAAACTCTAATATTTTTGCTCTTTAATGCCTTTGATTGCTCTTGAAATGATCCAATAATGCTCATAAAATTATCTTAAAAGTTCTAGGTTCTTCTCCTAAAAATTCTAGGTGAAACATAGTGAAATAACATTGTATTTATAGGTATGTATCCTTGATTTTCTGAAATTCAAATATCACAAGCTGACATTGAATTATAGATTTGAAATCATTAAAATACCACCAAAAGTATAATTTAAATTTAGGTCCTAAGGTTTAGGGAGGACTCATCCCCCCATGGGCGAATGGGTCCCGTCCATAAACCTAGGACACATATTACTCTTTGTGAAGTGTTATGTTTAGGCATTAATAAATGTCGGGTTTCCCCTTTAGAAAATGTATTTAAATAGGCTTGGAAAGTGAATTAAAGGGCCAATTAAGGTATAATTAAACTTAATTAATTAAGAGGGCCTAAATAAGTGTGTAAATGTAATAAGGTACATTTAAAAACAATAAATTAAGGCAATATTACTTACAATTTAAAATAGGAGGACCCAAACAAGTGAGAAAATGTAAAGGGGTACATTTTTTTATACTACATTTAGCTCCCACTTTAGTGAAAGGATGACATTGCATTGAACTCACATTAAAGTAGACAATCAGGAGAGTTCTAATTGCATAATCATTGGAAGGATAAGATAAAAAAGATCAAGGAAGGTGGTCAAGTCCCCACGATCTAAGATCTCATGGAAAAACCAAAAAAGGCGCAAGGAGACACATGCCTATGTTAAACATATATATGTATGTAGCAATGATATACTCAATCATGCAATGCCAAAGACTCAAAGAAAAAAAGAAAAAGAAAAGGAAAAAAGGGTAGATCAAGCCTCGAATGTCCAACGCGATGTGGAACATGCCTTAGTTGTTTTTCCAAAAACATTTACAAGTGGAACCCACTGTCTACTATGAAAATAACAACATGATCACATAGGCTAGTGAAACTCTGGTTGTGCACTAGGTGAGCCTCCAAGTGTGGAAAATGAGAATATTATTAGGCTTCCATACCATACCAAAGTTATACCTTTGATAACTTTAATAAGGCACCACACAATATGAACTTTGAGCTCCACAAGGCTTAGCAAGCTGCATTATGCTAAACATTTATGAACAAACAAGGCTCCACAGGCAATCAAAATGCGTTATGCTTGGTGGCCATAAAAAGGGTTGAAACTATGAGCTTCATAAGGTTTAGCAAGTTGCATTATGCTAAAAAATTATAAAAAAATGCAAATAGGATAAGACATGTTCAAAGGGATTTTTCTTAGTTCATGCAAGGTTTCCTCTTAGGGAACATCATGCCTAATATCTTGAAGAGAGGAAAAGTCTAGGATAAAAGATTTGCAACTTAGGGAATGCAATGCGTAGCATTACCACTAAGAGGAAAGTCATATTCCAAGATAGATAACACTCTTGGAGGAAATCAAATCCAATGAATCCACCAAGAAGAAAACACATCACAAGAAGTAAGAAGATCATGCAATGAAATATAAGAAAATTCCAAAGATCTCCAAAAATGATAATGCCAATGTATGCCCCCACTTTAAAGAAATTGCTAACACCTCATTGTGTGTAATTACTTTAAAGTAGAAAATGATAAATGCTAACAATAAATAAGACATAAGATATTTTTTGGAAAGCCCTATGCCAAGCATATGTTTCCAAATGAAGCTATGTCATGAAAAGGAAGGGGTTTCCCCCAAAATAAAATATCAAAATCACATAAGCGATCCACAAATTTGGGGTTTGCATGTCTTTGCTACAATGATATTATAAAGCTTGAAAATGTCATCATTCCCCAAATAACTCATGGAACTTGAAGAATGACACATAGAGAGCGAAAACAAAGAAAAAGCTTTTCGAGTCAACGTCCAGAACAAACCTAAATGTATGGAAACGCTGCGTCATCCCCAAAAGGAAAACACAAGACAAAAATAAAAGATAAATGTTTACAAAATATAGAAGAATGAAGGTACAAATAGAGGAATGAACATGAAGATACATCAAACATAACAATACGGGGGATCACATTACGTACATGCAATCACAAAAAGGAAATGAAAAATAAAACAAAGACAAGACTAGTAAGGCACATACAAGTCAACCTATAGTAGGTCATCCACATCCCAATCTTGTTCATCATATGTGGAAGGCAGAAAAATACCCAAAGGGACAACATCAAGCACACCAAACTAGGACAATCACCAATCTTAGCATGCAGTGAAACATTCTTTGTAGAAGGATCATCACAATTTTTATCGTTTAAGCTCATGGAAGAGGAAAACAATAGATTTATCTCATTATGCACTTGTTCATCAATCTTTGTAATTTCATTATCATCATCCAAGTCAATCACAATAGAAGGTGTAATGGTAATATCCATAGGAGGTGCTTGTTATTTTCAAGATTTAGGAGTTTCTTGTTTCAACGAAGGTGGAGAAGCATCATGCATTGCTTGAGGTAAGTTTGGATTTTGATTTTCTATGTTGTTCTTTTCTTCTTTTTCTTGTAAGAAATGAGCAATAGAATGATTCCTATGCCTATGCTCTTTAGCATTTCAGTTTCTTTTTGTTTGATTTTCAAGTTGTGATTGTGTAGGAGCAGGTTTATCAACCATAGGTTTATTTTCTTCTCTTAAGGGAGGAACACAAAGAACCATTGGAGGTTTTTCAACTACTTTCTCTTTAGCTTTATAAACTTGTTTGATTTTAGGAGGCACAACGAGATTTATTTTGTTATCTCGTGGTCTCTTATAGGAAATGGGTGGAGGATTTGCTATGTTTTGGTCTTGGTTACTTGGAAGGGATTTTGGTTCAATCATTATCTCATCAAGGATAGGAGGTTCAATTGTGGGTTGAGGCATATTGCTAAGGGATAATTTTGTTATGCAATTTTCCTTTAAAATTTTTTGATAGGATTTGAAAAAGAAGTCCTCACGAGGCCTAATAGGTTCCATAGGTTCGGGCCAAAAGAAATCCAATTAGAAATTCCCACAAGAAGACACAAGATTAAAGGCAGTATGGTGCATAGTAAAGATCTCATTGCTAAATGGAAACTTTAAGAATTTATGCACAACTGACGGGACAAAATTCGTGGAGTGAAGCCATGGATAACCTAACTTCACATGAAATTGGTCCGGAAATGGTATGATGAAAAATGAGACATGTAATGTTTTTGACACAATTTTTAAAGGAAGAGTAATCAAACCTATCGTAGGGCAAGCAAAACCATTATGTGTTTTGATCCATTCTTTCAGTTTTTCATAAGTATCTTGATACAACTCATGCACAAATAGGAATTATTTAGTGATCATATTCTCTACACAAAGGGGATCAATTAAAATCCCATTAGTAGGCTTGTCATTAATTCTTCCAACTATGAAAAGAGCACCATCAAGTGCATGTTTGATTATGTCATTTTGTGAGAAAGTAATGTCAAGTGGTATGGCCCTTATGAGGTTGAAGTTCAATGAAGTTGATAGAATGATTTATAGTGTTTTTTTCTTGATTTCTTATGTGATTTTGCAAGAAGTGATGAAGGCCAAACACCATTTCTAGTCCTTATTTAGTTTTAAGTAAATATCTTATGTTTTGTATCATAGAAACTACATTAGTGGTGATGGGTTCAAAACTTATAGAGTTTTGTGATTGTTCTTTAGAATTCTTCATCCATTTTCTTAAGGTTTTCATGAGGGAAATTAGCAAACATTACATTAACATCAGTCACATTAGGCATAGGTAGGGAAGTCATAGGAAATGAAATATTAAGGTTATGATCCATAGTGGGTTGACAAGTGTCAACACTATGAGTGAAAGAGAAACCGAAGATCCATGGTGAATGGTGTATTGCGGTATGACATGAGTCTCAAACTACATCTCACAATAGTATTGGAAATAGGACACTGGGTTGTGAAGCTCATACAAGTTTCACAAACCCAAGGTGCACCCAAAATGGATAAGAGGTGAAATGCAATGAAATACTGTAGAATGTAAAGTGCAATGCAATAAGCAATTTTCATATTTCAAACAAGATAATTTTTTGATTATGCTATGCAAAAACCTAAAAAATGATGTCTTTTAAATTCAATTTTGAACTCAAACAATGCACTGAATTTGATAAATTATGCTTAATATGATCAATTTGAGATAATAGAAATTCTATAAACTATAACAACAAACTAAAAACAACAATATAGAATGTAGAAACAAAGATTTTAATGCCCAAAAATGTAGGGAAAAGCCCTATTTAGGGACTCATTCACCCATGGGAAAATGGGTCCTAGCTCAGGGTTTTGAAAAATGAATTTACATATTTCTGAGTTGATTCTTATGGTTTTCAGATTTTGGATTGAGACAGGTGGTTACAATTTTGAATTTATATAAAATTAAGTCTAAATGCAAATGTAAAATAGTGCTAAATGATAAACTAGGAGACCTAATTTGAAATGCAATTTTGATTCAATTTCCAAATTTAAATGAATGATGATGCAATAGTATGTAAACACTATGCAAAATGACTTATTTTTGTGAATTTTCTTGATTTTAAAGAATGAAAAAATACAAACCTAAAAAAATAATCAAGAGGAAAACTAATGGAAGTTAAGAGCCTTAAATGAGATGAAAATTAATGCAATGCAATGCAAATGAATGCAAAACCTAGATCTAGGGCTGAAAAATGGACTCCAAATTAGCAAGATATGATGCTCAAAAGTCGTGTTCACCAAAATGAAACATTGAAAAATAGGGGTAGGGGGTCTTAGATATGTGGATTGAAATATGATGTGATAATGGCTCTATTTCTCACTATTTCATTAGGAAATGAGATCCACACAATGAAATTATTATCAACCCTTAGGTGAATCAAGTCAAAGTGGGAATATTCAGATTTCTTTATGCTTGAAGGACGAGGATCAAGGTCAAACAACACTTTGGGGAAAAAAACTAAAAATAGAAAATCAACACCAAAATGCAATTTAACACTTGAAATAGCTATATTAAGCTCAATACTGATAGATCCAAAAATTAAATTGCACATAAGAGAAGGGAAAATTGATGTTTACTAGTCACCAAAAGTGCTTTTTTGAAGTAGATCTGAGACTCATTCGCCTAGGGGTGAATGGGTCCACTATCAGGATTTTTTTGTAGCTTTTAGGAGCCTCTGATACAAATCTGAATCTTCAAATTTTCCTAGGTTTCATAGTTGGAAATTCAGAAATGGCTTTGGGATCTTAGTTTCTGTGAAATGACAACAATTTTGACAACTTTTGTAACTTTGACAACTTTGTAAATCTTGCACTTTAAAATGTCTTCAAGATTTCTTCAACCTAAATCTGCAAACACACATATAAGAGAGAAAAATGTTTGTTTTGGGTGAATAGGGGTTTTCCTTGGTCAAACCCCGTTTTGGTAATCAAACCTTGAAATGGAATGAAACATGAAAGAGGGAATGAAGACTGAACAAAGCTATGTTACCACTCAACAAACCCTTGATTGAAACCTTGATAATGGAGATCTTAGGAAGTCTACAACTTTCATGAAATGGCTAAATTGGATGTGGATCTTGAAACTCTAATCTTGCTTGAAATAATGCTTTGGATGCTTGACTTGATCACGAAACCTACATCATAATGTTAGCTCCAAAAACATGCATGATGCAAGAATAATTTGACATGATTAATGGATCTTGAATGCTGCAATAAAATGATATATCTTCTCTTGAATTCCTTTGATTACTCTTGAAATTCTCCAATAATGCTCATAAAATTCTCTTAAAATTTCTAGGTTCTTCTCTTGAAAATTCTAGGTGAAACATAGTGAAATAACCTTGTATTTCTAGGTATGTATCCTTAATTTCTTGAAATTCAATTATCACAAGTAGACATTGAATTATAAATTTGAAATCATTAAAATACTGCCAAAAATGTAATTTAAATTTAGGTCCTAAGGTTTAGGGAGTGGGTTTCGGGTTCATAAACCTAGGACACACATTGCTCATTGTGAAGTGTTATGTTTAGGCATTAATAAATGTTGGGTTTCCCCTTCAGAAATTGTAATTAGATAGGCTTGGAAAGTGAATTAAAGGGATAATTAAGGTATAATTAAACTCAATTAATTAAGAGTTCCTAAATAAGTGTGTAAATATAATAAAGTACATTTAACAAAAATAAATTAAGGCAATATTAAGTCCAATTTAAAATAGGAGGGCCCAAACAAGTGAGATAATGTAAAGGAACACATTTTTCAACACTAAAAAAGGTACCATATCCAAGATTTCAAGTCTTTATACCTTCTAAAGTGAAAGATATTAGTGACAAAGCTCTGAATAGGCATAGCAAAGTTATGTTGAGGGATTTTTGGAATGCTTTGAATTCTTACAGAAGAAAAGTTTTATCCATACAGATCTATGGACATGTCCAAGATGATTTGGGGTACCATAAAGCTCTATTTTCATATAGCATTGTGTTATAATTCCTATCCATTTTACAAAACATATGGTTGGGTACTTGTACCAAATGGTGCTTGAATAGATCAATTACATGAGTTGAGGTAGATGTCAGGTTTTCTTTGCATGCAATATGTTTGTTTCCATATTTCAAGCCAATCCTAAGCAATATCATGAGAATTCTATGGAAAGAATCTTGAAATACTTGAAG
>VDFB02371357.1:0-30045 GCA_007258455.2 Sequoia sempervirens
GATATGATTCTTAGTTTCTTACTTTTGTGACTGAAGGATTCAATCGTTTCCCCATAGTAGGTGTGTGTGTCTAACTCCATTATGAATCCTACCTTGTGATATCCATCTGGAATGTTATCCCTCAACCCCATGAATTCTGAGAGCGCTTCATCATTTTCGAATGTATCAAGAACTGGTGGTCCTCGTTGGTCATAGTCGATCAATTGGGGGTACACTAAATGGATCTCATGATTTGGATGGTCTGTTTCAAAGGAGAGGGTACTAATCATACATAGGGTGGTGTCCTCAAATAACCTAGGTAGATTGGTCATGGTATCTTCTTCATCGATACTAATATAGGGCTTAGTTATAAAATTATGTGTGTCTCTACTTGTGACTATTGGTGAGTGTACTTGTACTAGTACTGGCTAAGGAGAAATATTAACCGTTCTAACTAAAGGACTTGGCCACGTATGTTATTCTCGAGTGGTACATCAAGACCAAGATTTATTATGGTCGTCTCGGCATGATAGGTATTATGAGCCCATTGTCATTTTGTCCAGAGTCTTTGATTTTTGTGTAGCCCATTGCAAGCATCATTTGTAGGCCCTTGCTTCTTTCGTCCATTGGTAAATTAGTTGTCGGTCTTTCATCTTGACACAACATGTGAGATGGATTTGCTTCAATAACCTCATGAACAAAATCTCCAAATGTGTGAACCCCAACCTTGGTACCTACAAAACAAGGAGAATAAACACCTCAAGTTAGATATTGCAAGCCAAAACAAGGATTCCCCATGAAATCCATTTACAACCTCAAACTAGGAATGAAAATAGTGAAGAACACAATGAAAATGATGAAATAAAGATTGAATCCTAATTTAAATGTGCAAACTCATGATCCCATGGGGGAATTGGTGCCAATTTGATGTGAAAATTGGCCCTTTCCCAATTCCTATGATGCAAGCTTCGAATGTTGAAGAGATTGATCCACTTTGTTGGTGAAGAATGGAGACTCCAAGTCAAAAATCTGCAAAACCTAACTATGACTCAATGATAATGGATGGAACTCAAAAGATATTTGAGCATGGTAACTTTGCTTGGATTGTGGATGATAAAATGAGGATATGAGCTCTTTATTTATAGGATTCCAAGATGGATGAAGGTCCAAATTTCAGCAATGTGGGACTAACATTCATCCAATGATATGGTGCCACTTGTCAAGCTATGAATGGATGATGGATGTGCAAGATTTGGGGTTTGTGCCAATAAATGCCAATATTTGAAATTCAAATTTGTTGAAATGACATGCAAGAGGGAAAGGAAAATTCAAGAAATGCCACTTGGCTCAAGGAAAGGACATGTAAGATGAAGTTATTGCCTTGTTAGATGTACATGTTGACTTGGAACTTTGAATTCAAATTGAGAGAATATTCCAAAAGATGCCTTGTAAGGAAAATAGAGATTTAATAAATGAATTAAATCTATTTTCATGTGCAACTTGCATTATCTAGAGGATGTGCATTATATTGTAGGATACATTGAGAAGTGTGATAGGTCTCCAGTTGTAGATTTCTTCTGGGTCACCAGACTTCGGTATGAATTTTATATTATCTTTGTTTATTAGGTTACCTAGAGAATTAGAATGAAAAGCCTCTAAGTAAACATGATGCATATCTTGCCCAATACAGTCCCATAGGGCCTTGTAGAATTCACAAGGGAACCCATCAACCCCTGGGGCTTTGTCATCAGCCATGGAATGGACCTCTTTGAGATCATTAATTTTTTACAATTGATCATAAAAAAAAATTGGGCTAAGGAAAGCCTATTTGGCACCACAGCAAGGCAATCTTAAAGGGCTTGTTGTCACACAGTTGTTGTGCAGTGAAAACCTTCTCACAATGACACACAAAGGCCTAGAGAATTTCAGGAAGCTCAGAAAGCACTTGAATGCCATCTTTAATTTCTTTAATTCCCATTAACAGTCTTTTTGTGTTGATCACTTCATCAATCTTATCTTCTACATGCAATCTTTATGCTTCTATGTCTCAACAAATTTCCACCAATGATTAAATTACTATTTAAATTAATCTCCACCATTCATGCTTTATCACTTACACTAATTTAACCCTAACCCTATTGCATGTTACATCTTTTAATCTTGATTGTCAATTAACTATCTCTCAATCTCAGCATGTCATTCAAAAATCATATTTTCTATAAATTAGCTTTACCTCTACCATTTTTACTCCTGAAATATTATGAGTTTTGGAATCTCAAATTTAGAAATCTTCAATCTTTTTCTATTATCATTGTCATGAGGCCATATTTTCAAATTTAATTAAAATATTAGGGAAAGTACTATACTACACCAAATGGAGAAGGGTAATGGAGGTGAATCATAGAATTGCATGCGTGTTTGGTGAGATCTTTCTTTTATGAAGGTTTTTATCTTCCATTTTTCTTCATTATTAGCTTGGGTTTAGTTTGATTTATGCTTGTATTGCTAATCCTGGAATTCTCCCTATGCTACATTCATATTTATCTTTTTCATTCATATGAAATAAACATAGTACACCATTATAACTAGTTATAACTACTATATCAAAACTAAAAATCACATCAAAATAGACTAATCTGCACCACACATGACCTTAGTTCCTCCATATTGACTAGGATTGACTTCTCTAATTAAGTACAAAATTAGGTTTACCATGTGACCTCCTAATTTCCATTGGTAATGTAAATTACAATTTACACACTCAACTGAACATTTTAGTCCATTATAATAATAGTCATAGTTGAAAAAAATTAAAGTAAAATAAATTCAATCCATAAGAATATTAATCACAATTCAAAAAATCATCACAATTACATTTGGCAACATGACAATTCCCTATTAACACCATTTTTTAGCATAGAATTAGAATCATTCATTAATTCATAAGATATCCTAATTAATCACTAAATATGAATTCAATAATTAAACTATTTAGTTGGAAAAGGGATCCTATGACTAGTCTATAGCTCACAAAGATCTATCCTTTTCCAATTAACACTAGAAGCCAAATTGGCAAGGGTATGAGATTGGCTAACAACCTAAGAGGAGAGCCAATCTATCCTAGATCTAGTTCTTTTATTTCCTTGGGAATTTATTGAAATTAATGTGGATTTATTAGATTAATTCAACTACAAAACTTGATTTAAAAATATAAATTTTCTATATTGATGGAGTTGAATTGGTAGGAAATAAAAGAAGATCTAAAAAAGGGAAAAAGTAATATGCAATCGTGATAGAAATTTGAGGCTAAAATAGCCAATCTAGGGCATGGTGCACCCCAAACTGAGTTCCTTCTTTTCTAGATCTAACTTCACAAGCCTATAATTCCCAATTTGTCTTCTGTAATCCTACTCCAAAATCTTCATCTTTAAATATGAACCTAAAAAATCTCAACAAGGAGGAGGAAGGGGTAGCTATATAGGAGTTTTCCTACATCAAACCCTTGTTTTGGTATTTCTACCTACATAAATAGTCAAATTGATTGAATGAAACAATGTTTGTGCTCTTAACCTTAAGTGCATCTAAGGATGCAATGAGATAAAATGCTAAAAACCATACTCAAATGTTTCATAAAAGGATTCCTAAATTATATAAATAAGATCAACCCAAGAGGAAGTCAAATACCCTTAGAAAAATCTAAAATGCAACATTACCTTTCTTAGGGAAACAAGTAGATCAAAGCTTGAAGATGAGAGAAAACTAAAAACAAGTCATTAGGTAGTTGAAGGAAGCCAAAGTAATCTCCAAAACCTAGATTCCATCATGTATTCCATGGGACCAAACTCCAATAATTGTAGAAACTTGATTAAATATGAATTTCGTCTTGAAAACTTGTAAATTCAAATGTTTTTGGCAGAGTGTAGTTGTCTTGTAATTTCTTCCTTAATTTTGAAATAATAATTCATGTTAATATAGTTGAAATTTTAAAGATAGATTAAAGTTTAGGCTGACTCATTTAAATTTTAATTTTTAAGATTAAATTACCATCAAGGCCCAAATTTAAAATTACATCTCCAAAATTAAATATTGACAAAACTAGGAAATCAAATTTGTATGGAAAAATAGTTGGTCTAGGGTGTGGGGTGCCCTAAACTAGATCTTTCACACAAAAAAATTTGATTTGGGTGTTTAGAGTTTGCTAAAATTAGGACTTATCCAAGGTGAGGGCAATTTTTCTAGTTAATTGGATGATGTCTAGTCGATAAAATGTTTTCTAGGGTAGTAAAGACACATTCTCTTGGGTTGATAGGAAAATTTAAGGCTAGGGAATTTCTAAATGCATTCATATAAAAGGTCAATGAAAATGATTCCAAATAGAGCTTAAAATTGTGCTTTCACCTAAAAGGGAGTACAATTTTTGATGCTACATTTAGCTCCCACTTTAGTGGCCATATGACACTACATGCATATGTAAGATAAAGTACTAAAAGTAAATCATATCATAAAAGGATACCCAAATGGATGTTTTAGAGGATGTAGATCATTCACTCGATGAGAGAATGAAGCTCTAAATGTAGTAATATGCAAAACCAAAAGATTAGGGAGCACAACCTACAAAAAAAAATTGTTATATCATCTTGCATATTTGAACAAATGTGTTAGTCTAAAACTTATAAAGATAATGAAATTTGAGGGTAGATATATGCCCCCTTGATTTCACTTTCTTTATGGAGGTGGAATCGGGGTAGAAATCTTGCCACATCAAACTGATTAGGGTTTTGATAAAAAATATTGTGATAGTGTCATGAAATCATAATTCCATATACAACAAGCATACAACATGAAAGAAGGCAAGACCATGACTTCAATGCAATAGATGACATCAAAATTTAAGTTTGGTAGCTCAAGTTATGTTGATTTTAAGAGAGTATGGTATGAGAAACATAGTACTAATTTTAACTATAAGTGATAGCATTTTTACCTTTTTGACATTCATTTTCATATTTGTAGTTTTAGATCTTGGATAAATAAGACCATCAACCCTAGGAGAAAAAATTTCACAAGATGACCATACCAAGCTTTGAGACTTGAGGCCTTGAGGGATCATGTTGTATGAGACACACTAGTTCAAGAGGTGAGTTACGCTTTCTCTTTCTATTTAGTGTTAATTTTGATTTTATTCATTTTATTTTTATTTTTAAATGGGGTGCCTTAGACCATCGTGGGTTCCCTAGACCTCTGAGGGTGCCGCTTGCCAACATGGTTTCCCTAGACTAGCATGGGTTTCCTAGTCCAAAAAGGGTGATCCTAACTACACACAAAGCTCTAAGGCTTGAACTTTTGATACTTGATGCTTGTCTACCTTTTGAATTCAATATTAATGAATCCTTTTGTTGGTTAATCGAAACCACCACACATGCGAGAGCATCTGGGAGGAAACTTTATTATGCTTCTTCATGATCAATTTGCATAAATTTCTATTATAAAGAAGCATCAATATCCATAATTGGTCTCTACTGGGTGTACATCATGCCTATGATGAGGTACCATGATGCTATGCTCATGGCACTCAAGGAGTGGTGGGATATTGACACCTCTACTTTTTTTCTTTTGATGGGAGAGATGACAATCACACTAGAGGATGTATACCATATCCTTTGACTACCTATCTAAGGTAGGAGTGTTAGAAATGATAATGTACAGACCATAGAGGAGATCCTAAATGATTAGAGATATTGGATTGGTCATGATCTACCTCTAGAGGGAAAGGATGGATCCTACTATGGTGGCTACTATATTCAAGTGCCAATGTTCCTCTTCTTTGATAGATTTTGATTGCAATAGTATTATTGGTTGTATTTCCAAACGAGTGAGGAATGGATCATTGAAATTATGAAGGTGTTGTCATTGATTTCAACTAGTTAACTTGCTATCAACTATTTTCTATTATCATTGATGTCATTATTGGCTGTATATGTCAAGGATATTGAGAAAATTCTAACAAAAAGGTTGCAGGTATTAAGTGTTTTCTCTAAGTTTTTCTTTGATATTTTTTTCTATACTAGTGAGGAGCTGAGGTATTGTGCATGGTTGTTGGAAGCTACTATATCTAGATTTTGGTTTTCTAGATCATTGTACAGTGTGAGTTATGTTCACTAGTTGTGAACTATGCTTTTTTGTGTATCTGGATGAGGTCTGAGAGAAATGTAATTGCTCCAAATTTCTTCTTGTTTGGGTTTTATGTCTTTCAGTTCTCAAGATAAGTTGATGAGGTTGTGTTCTAATGAAATTTGTTATCTGGAAGACTGGATAGTGTTAAGGTTGCATGTGCTTAATTGATTTATGTGTTTTACATGGGTATTGACTGACCTTGTGTTGAACACTACTTATGAAGTTCTTGGAAGCATGTTGAGGTGTGTTGGGACTTATGTAGGTCCTTCTTAAGTGTGTTTTTGGGTCTCCCTCATTCTAATTCCACTGTAGAATTGTTTGGCACCAACCTAATTTGAATTAGTAAATGTAAATAGTATGTGGCTGACTTTGGATGAGTTTCAAAGTTGAAGATGCTATAAATAAAGGTTGAGATGTATGTGCAAGATGAATGTAAGAAAGATAGATGGGAGATAGATGCAATATTGTGTGTGTGATGCACGTCTAAGCATATCAGTGCAAAATCTAACTACTAAGTTTCTGGAGGCAGTGAGATGAAGGTGTACTCTATCATTCAAGCATGACTGCCAGTGTGTGATCAAACTATGGTAGAAATCATAGTTGCATTGATAATGTTTTTCTCTCTATAAAAAATATCTTCTATCTTCTTTGTGATTTTGTGGTAGTGAGCCCTTTGGGTGGTTAACCCTTGTTGGACAGTGAGTCTTGTTCTAGATAGTAAGTCTTGTTTTGGTAGTGAGCTTTTCTAGTAGTGAGCCTTTGAATTTAGTTTTGATATTCTCTATATTGTGTGGTAATCCTCAATATGGTTTTTCCCTTATTGGGTTTTCCACATAAATCTAGTGTTATTGTGTGTATGGTTTTACTTCTTTCCTCTTTTTCTTTTACACTTAATAATTAATCATATTAGTAGAGTAAAGGATTTGTGAATGATAATAGATCTAATCTCTAGTGAAAGTTTTAAAGGTGTTACCCTACAATTTTACTTGCTTTATAAAAGTTATCCACCAACTTATAAGTGGCTTAGTCCTACTTAGGAGGTACTTTATGTAATTGTTCGAACCTGTGCAATGTTTTGTATAGTTCACTAAACCCCTCACCTTACCACTTAAGCCTGTTTTATATCACTTTTTTTGTATTCTCTACCCAAGTGATGTTTTGTATAGTTTGTTGAACTTTCTTTTACTCCCTGCATGATGATTAATATTTAAGCAACATCTTGACATGCTATTCAAACTCAGGTGCACTTTGTGTAGTTTGTTGAACTCTCCACTTTACTGCTTATAGACGTTTGCTTTCAAAATTTTGAATGATGGTTATATTAAAACTGGCAAAGCGATAGCTACAACATGTCATGGAGAAATTTAAGATATTAAATGCTCATCTACTCCCATGTTTTTCTATGAATTTTGAAGAAAGTTTATAAAGTGTTGGAAAAAACATTCTTAGTGTGACGAAGTTCTTCGAGGATGAGCCAAACGGGAAGCAAAATTTTAGTTGTGGGTTCACCATTAAAGGTATTTATAGTACTTGCTTGTTTCAACTTACTTTCCTGGAATATCTCTACCTACATTTTAGAAGGTTATCTTTTGTTGAGCTATATAGTCTTATTCATGGCGAGGGTTAAATATGTGGGTTATGAATATGTGTTTGGGATAACCTATGAGGGCCCAAAAATTAGAGGTACATGTCTAGGGACTGTGAGTTTAGATGAAATAAGAAGCAAATCTAGTAAACCAAATCTACCTCCCATCACTAAATAAAAAATTGATAGCGGATTGGTTGAGGTCGCCACATTTCCTTTAGTAGTGCAATGCCCTGAACTCATCCTAGAATGCATTAGGCACTATAATTCTCAGACACGAGAGGTTAGGATATAAGATAATCAAATAGTCCTGAAATTCTAGAGGTCCACCTTCATGTCTTGTCTAAGAATCCTAGAAAAGGATGACTATTCACGAATGAATATGACAAATTGTCAAATTGATTTTTTTGCAAAGAAAGGGGCTTACAAGAATGAAATAGTAAAGAATTGGTTGGCTAATCCTAAGAAGGGTAAATCCCAATTGCCCCGTAAACAACACAAAACCCATTTTGTGGAAGAGGTGGCCGACATTGTGGTGTTACTACATAGGGTAAGGGGAAATGAAGATGTTCATGGATTTGAGGAATGGATCTAGTTCTTCATCCAGAATATGTTAAGCGGTGAACAATTCTTGGATTGGGAAAAAATTATTAGTGACCGCCCACATGAGTTGATGACATTCTTTAACCTCAACAGGTTCTTCTATATGTCCTCATAATTGATATTTTCCATCACCAACACTAGACCATGGCCTGGATTGAGACCAAGTGATTTTCCTCCAAAGAAAGTACCCATTTATGATTATTTTGATAAGTTGCAACTTCATAAGATTTTTCAATTTTTAAGGAGAGTGACTAATACTTTCACTATGAGGAAGGTCATGGAGTTATAGGGACATCCTACAATGAGGCTATCACCTAAAGTAATGTAATTTGTGGACTTCTATGGCAGCCATTTTATTCAATTTCAAAGATTCTCTTACATAAGGTGTAATACCCCTCTGTTTTGCTTTCTAGCCAGACAGTGTGTCCTTGGTTGCTTTGATGTGCTTTTTGGTTATTGAGATACTTTATCATGTGTGTTATTTGATCGCTATATATAGAACGATAGTTTATTAGTGTGATGTGATGTATTTTATCTGATGCTTTGTTTGACATATTTAAATTGGGGTAATGATGATTAGTTATTGTAACATGTTATTGCATGAGATATTTGTTCATGATGGATCTGTCAGTCTATGATGAGTGTATTGGTGAAGGGGATGAGATCGTATCACTCACTTGCGAGTGCTACGATTCTTTGATTTCTTCTTCACGGTGTGTTTGATTATATCATATATATGCATGTTCGATGTACTCTTTATCCGCAGGTTGATAGGTACAAGACATCGACTCCACCTAATTTCACAGGTTTGAGCATGTCCATTGGCCAACAGTATTCAATTGGGAGATAGTAGCTAGGTTTTCCTTGCCAAGTCATCACCTTAGTCATAGTGTGTCGTCGGGTTTTAGTCGGGTTAAGTTGCTTCTTGTTGTTCATCTCTCCCTGATTTTATTTAATTGCAAGTGGAAAAGGTAAATAAATGGCTTTATGTCCTTAAGTTGCTTATTAAATTTATCTGGTTATGATGTTAGAAAGATTATTGAAATTATTAATTAATTTAATTTAATTAATAAAATAATCTAGTCTTGGATTAGATTTATTTTATTGATTAACTAAATCAATTGTGTGGAATTGAATTAAGTTATTCTTTTGGGATTTTAAAAGTGTTAAATTCTTTGAAAAGAAAATTTTAAAAGTTTAAATGCTTCTTGAAAAGAAATTATTAAAAAAAGCTTTAAATTCATTTTGAAATAAATTTTTTAGCATAAAGTAAATGATTTAAATTTATTTGAAATTTAAATTGTGTTTTAAAGTGTTAAAATGCAAATATCTTGTAAATGCATAAATTAAAAGATTTCAAGTTATTTGAAATTAAATTTTGTGTTAAGTGATTTAAAAGTAAGATATTTTGTAAATGCATAACAATATCTATATTGTTGAAAGATATTTATAATTGGAAAAAGAAAATATCTTGGATATTTTTAGGGCATTGACTTTATTTGGAGAAGAATGAAAGGATGGGGGATTATTCATGCTTGGGAAAAAAGAAATTTGGTGTGAAGAGGAAAGGGGGTTCTATTATTTTTGGAGGATGCATCTTGAGATTGGAGTGAAGATTTGAAAATGGTTTTGAAAGAATTGGATTTACTCAACACCAAATTCTCCTTCAAGCTTCAAATAGGTTTTCTTGTTTCTTTTATTGTTTTGAAAATATGGTTTTTGTTTTGAAAACTGGTTAATCATTCTTGAAAACCCAATTGAAATCTTGAAGAAATTTAGATTGGTTTGTAGAAAATCAAAACTTACAATTGAAATCTTCAATTTCAACAATAGAAAATGGAAGGAAACAAAATGATATTTAAAAAAACCCTATTTTGGATTTGAAATAGTTCATATCAAGTTTGAAATTTAAACCAAGAAATTGTGTGAGAAATTAGTTTTATTGAAAAGTTTATATAGAAAAGTTGCACAATTTGACTATAAAACAATGAAGTTTTATATATATATATACATATATATATGATGTTATATATATATA
Source organism: Sequoia sempervirens (assembly GCA_007258455.2). Classification (NCBI taxonomy): domain Eukaryota; kingdom Viridiplantae; phylum Streptophyta; class Pinopsida; order Cupressales; family Cupressaceae; genus Sequoia; species Sequoia sempervirens. The sequence continues at coordinate 10,377 of VDFB02371357.1, forward strand.
TATATATATATATATGTATATATATATATTTTATATATTTCCACAAAATGAGTTATGCTGGAGTTTTTTCTTTTTTTTATAAAAATAAATAAATTGTTACATAGAAATCTCTGTGGGAGCAGGGTTTTTTTTTTTTTGAAAATTTTATTCAAATAAAATTAAAATTAAAATTAATGTTTTTTTGGGTATGTGGGGGTGGGTGCAGCCTTGGCTCCCACAGCTGCCCCATCGAGGGGCACTATTGTGGCAGCGCTTCCCCACAGCCCGTGGGGAGGGTGCTGCCACAGGCAGCGCCGACCTCCACAGGGGAGGCTGGGTGCAGCCTTGGTTGCGTCCTCCTCCCTTATGGGGGCCCGCGGGCCAAGCAAAAAGTTAATTTTTTTTTTAATTTTAATTTTTTATTTAATTTAATTTAATTTTATATTTTATATTATATAATATATATATATACTATATATATAATATTCATCTATTATATATATAATATATTATTAATTAAATAAATGTTTTATTATTATTACTTTTAATTAAACGAGATTTGATTTAAATGAAGTGAAGTTTGATTTGATTTTATAAAAATATATTTAAATAATATTTATATATATTTAAACATATATATATATATATATATAATTGTATATACGTTGAGTATATATTTATATATATATATATATGTTTAATATATACTTATATTTAAATATATTGATATTAAGAGGGATATTTTATTTAATGATGCAAATATTGATTTGGAAGAGAATGATGTTTATAGAAAATTGATTTTGACCTTTTTGGGTAATGAAGGAAAATGGATAATATGCACGTGGTTTAATAGATGAATATTTAAATATGAGAAATGGTTATTTGCTTTAAATGAAATGAAAATTTCTTAGGAAAGCAATTATTAATTAATTATAGTTCTAATTGGTTGCAACGAATGTACAATAAGATTAGTTATTTTCATGAAATGTATAATCGAGGAATTTAAAATATTGTGATCATAGTCAAGTTATTGATTTTATTTTAAAATAATATATATTTGAAAGGACAAATATTGGATTTAAATGTAAGGTGTTTAACAGCAAGATTAATTGTTTTTTAAAATGATTTGTTTTGCAAAGGAGAAATAGTTATTTTAAAATGATATGTTTTAAATCGAAGAAGTATATGTTTATTTTATTATTATTTAAACTCAATTAGGGAATTAAAGATTTTGGTTTAAATTTTATCTTTTGTCTAAAAGAGACGTTATTAAATCAATTTATTAAGGCAATAAATTACTGAATGTTAATGAAGGAACTGGATTTAGGAAATCCAAATATAGATTTAATTCCTATTTGGTTGCCCTTCTTGAATGTTCACTTCTTCTATTTTCACTTTGGGGAATTTGATTTGAAGGGTTGTTAAGTCTTCCAGAAGGGGTTTAACTTTTGGGGTTGCTGTATTATGTTAGTCAACCATTGTATTGCCTTGGGTAGGGCGTATAGTTGTATCCTATTGTGTTACCTGGTTTTCATGAATGGGGATGGTTTGTGCCTCCTTGGATTAGGAGTGGGTTATGTGATTTGTGCCTCCTTTGGAAGGAATGGATTTTTACTTTTGTTTCCTCCAGTGTTTGGAGTGAGTTTCATTATGTGTTCCTCCTAGAGTTGGAGTGGTTTTATCTTGTTGGTATGCACTTGGGATTCCCTTGGTGATTGGTTTTGTGTTGGTTTGCTGTTAAGTAGAAGAGTGGCTTTTGTTAGGGGCCAGAGCCCAAAGAGGTAAACTAGGAAACCTTCAGAAGTGGTTTAATCAAGTGATAACTAAATTAATGTACTTAGAATTTTAGGTAGTATTTCACATTAATTAAGATAATTAAGCCTCGCTCATGGATGCAAGGGATTGTATAGACTTGGGATGGGACGGGAAGGCCTGGAATTGAAAGGTCATCTATCTTGTCTTTGCGAGAGGTATTTGATTCCCCATGAGTGAGTATGGGGGTTGGGATTCGGTAGAGGCCACCAGGACAACTCCTAGTGGGGGTTGGAGCCTATGAAGATTCCCAGAGGACAACCCATGTCAAACTATGTGACGACACTCTTTCTATGACAATAGTTGGTATTTGGTGTTATGTGTATGGCCTTCTTATCATACTCAATCTATTTTATTTTTGGAAGCAATGTGACCTATGTCAGCGATGTTGGAGTTGTACTTGTGTTATCCTTATGGTTGTATGGTTCATGTGATTGGTTGTGTCAATGTGAGTTAGCCTGTGTCTAGGAGTTGATGGTCTTGTATAGGATTCCTTGTTACTATCTCCTAGCACAGGGGGTGATCCTTCGCGTATCACATGGCTGGGTGGAACATGCACCTTAATCTGTTGGGTCATCTTCTTGTTCGTGTGGACCAGGTTTCCAGTTGGAGAGCTCATGGGATCTAGTTCTTTCATGATTTATTCTTTTTTGTTATTATTGTAATTTATTACCCCTCTTTGTATCGAGGTGGAAGATGTAATTTGTAACCTTGTTTATTGGATATACCTCATTCGGGGATTGAGTGTTGTAATTATGTTGTAAACTATATTATTGGAAACATGTGGTATCTCTTATGCCTTGATGTAATTTTATCATGTATGGAATGTTTTCGTTCTTAATTTATTAAGTAATTAAATGTGATGTTTCCATTCATGTTTCTTGTTTGGGTTTTAAGTAATCTCAGTCTCGTAACCTTAGAGGTTGTTGGCAATGGATAGTGATCTTGCATGTTAATTGTACTTAAACAAAAAAAAATTAGTACATTTGAGTAGTTAATTGCAACTTCCTCTAGGGTTGCATGGCAGGGCATTACATAAGGGTTAGCAGATATGCTGGATTCCCTATAAAATTTCCTAAATACCCTGAAGATAAGCGGGTGATTTGATAGAGCTTTTGAGATCCTTGCAAAATTTCAAGCAAATCATGACTTGGATCATGGGTGAAATCACAATACTATGTCTCACTTTTTTCCCAAGATGGACATTTACACCAATATTTTTAACTGAATCTTCATCTTTTGAGACCTATAGCAACTAAACCATTAAGAATTTGAAGATGATCTGAATTAGTGATTTGTGGAAATTTGTCTTTAGATTCTAAATATATTTTTAAATCTTTTTTTTGAAATAAATCATGAATATTTCAAGATCACCTTTAATAACTAGTTTTAAATAGAAAACAACATTTTCAAAAAGTAACGTTTGTGTTGTACAACATAACATTTTTTATGTAAAGGATAAAATTCTAAATTTTGGAATATAGATTCTCAACATCAATATCTAGGGAAAGGATATATTTTCATATTTTTTTTTTACATATATTATTTTTAATTAATTTTTGAAGTCACTGTAACTATAATTTGGACATGCATGTGTGTCGTACAACCTAACTTGTGTATATATTGAAATCCAATTTTTATTTTTTTAGTGAAACAAGGACATCAATACCTAGGGAAAGGGTATTTTTTGAATTTTTCTTACAATGGTTCACTATTTTTCCACCTCTGTAGAATGAAGGGCTTGATGTTTAGAGAATAAACTATGTTTAGTAAAAATTAAAAATTAAATACAAGATAAAATGAAAACATATCAAAACTATAATTGTTGGAAATCTTGTTTTGAGGGATACAATCATACAAAATATCATTTAGAAATGACATTATTTAATCAATCAAAAGGTAAAGTAAATGTTCTTTTTCAAGCATTTTGATAGGTGCAAAGAACATTCCATTGTATAATTTAATACTAGAGGGGTTCTATCCAAGGGGGTTTGATCTAAGGGGTTATTATCTATCCCTCTTCAATTAAAAACCTTTAGATGGAACCTATCAAGGATAAAATCATTAGTTTTTTCTAAAAAATGTGATTTCAAGTAAAAATTAGCATGTTCAAAAAGTGAGACACACTATTGTGCCAACACCCTCATGATTGTTAAACTTAGAGCCCAAGGATAGGTTAGGATCTTGGTCTATGAACCCTCTTTGATAAAATTTTTCCCTTAAAACCCTTTGGCATTTTAATTTTTCATTAACCCATTCAGTCGCTCACTAGTCATTTGAGTTATCACCTGAGCCTTTGAATGTGTATATTCACCAACCCCCTTTATCTAGGAAAGAAAACCACCTGTACATTATCCCACTTCAAATAACCATAAAGTTTGGTGAAATATTTCATCGCCAAAAGACTTATGTCTAATTCACTTTCTTGAGGGGTTGAATGTCATCATCCTAGTCCATGACACCCCTTTTAAAATATCTTTTTTCACGTGTGATATATGCATCTAAGTCAGACAACCATCCATTGCTGAAGATCCTTCAACTGATGGGTTTCTTTCAACAAAAAATTACCTGGTCAAGGTTTTCTTTTTTGCATCGCTCATCACCAAAGCTCTTCCAACCATTGGTTCAACTTCAACAATGAGTGATGGGTATGGTGGTATGTTGTATCGCCCATCATCAAAGTGTTTCTCTCACCTTTTCTAGTTTTAGTGATAAGCAATGGGCGGAGAGATTGAATGGTATGGTGGCCACGTGTTGGGCTCGTATTTCATTACTTCCATTGCCCATCACCAAAGATATTCCTAACTTCAAATCTACTATAGTGATGAGCGATGGCTTGGGTTGCTTAAAGACATTGCTAGAATGTTTTCATCGCTGAAATGCTTAAGAGGATCTAGTAATCTTTGGTGACCAGTGGAGTTTTGTTCAAAGAATATTCCCTTTGAATTTGAGTTTTGGCTTGTTGATAAAGATGGAAGGAGATGTTGAGGAGCTTCTGCACTAATGGCCATGTTGAGGATGATAGCGCCAGGATGTGGATGGTTACGTGGTGGTTTTAAAAGAACCTCATTGTTGTTTCCAAGTATGGACAGGAAAGAAAGTCACAATCCTTAATGGGCCTTGATGATCGAGTTTTAAATCCTAAATGATCAACGACTAGGATTCAAGATGGAGAAATTGATTTTTTCGCTCACTCAAGTGAGCCGGGGTGGCCACTAAATGCAACTTGCCTCTAATTCCTCTATTTAAAGAGGATTTCCTATAGTTTGTTCCATCATCTATAATTATCAGGATGCTGAGATAATTGTTGCAAGTACTAAAGGAGTGACATTTGAGTATTGAGCTAATCATCACAAATGTGGTGGTATGATATCCCAAGGTCTGTAAGCATGCAAGCATGCATTATAGTTTTACATTCTAAGTTCCTAGGGTAGTATTGTTGTTGTAGCTCAATTTTACTTTGTATTATCTTGTGTGGGGCTCATTGGGTGTCCATTTCTATGAGTGAATATTTTCTAAGGGTTTACACTATTTTTTTCTACAAGAGAAGTTGTCGGTCAGTATTTTATTCTAGGTAAAATGGGTCATCCAAGTACTCTAGTCACATCAGTTAGAAGGTCTAGGCAGCTAGGTAGGTAGGAACCTCTAGTGTATGTGTATGTTGCTAAACTTGGTGCAACACAAATTCCAACTGTTCCAAAAGGAAAGAGGAGTGTTCAAAAGAAGGCTGAGAAAGTTATTCTCCAAAGTACTTATAATTTGAGAAATATGACCATTTCAGAAGAATTGGTCAAGTTTAGAGGGAAAAGGCTTGTTAAGCCTATGAAGGAATTGGAGAAGGAAACTAGTGGTTTTGGGGTTTTTTTTGGGAAGCATGATGTTTCTATAGAAGTTTCTAATAGCTCTTCAAGTGATGAAGGAGGAACGGGCCCTGATTGTGGCCGTTCTCCCATTTCCTTGGTGCCCTATGGTGATTTTGATGAAGAGGTGATAGTAGCTACTCCAATTTTAGTTAGGAAACTAGTTCGGTGTGTCTACTCAACCACAAACAAGGCTATGTAGCAACCACTTTTCCTTATGATGTAGTGTTTGGTTTTTTGGACTCTTGTGCTGCCTCGACTCTTTTGTGGCTGGTTCATTGGTCTGTGTTGTTGGTATTGATGGAGACTTCCCTAGTTTTTGTGTGAACGTGTAAATTGTGATGGTGACACTTTTGGAGGGTTGGCTTGCTTCTTTTCAACCAATCACCTAGCACTCGTTTTGTGTTTTGTTTTCCCAAGCCAAGAAATGATTAAATATAACAACCTCGAAGGTGACCCTAATGATGGTGAGATTAATTTTGAAATGTTGTATGAAATGTAATTGCATTTTGAGTGGAATGATTCTTTCTCCCTTGTGCTATAAAATGGATTTCATGGCTCATTGAAAGGGGTTCTAAGATTTTGAGTCCAGTATATGGTCTTGGTAAAGGTTAAGTATAGAAAGGATACACTATAAAAGCTAATGAATAGAATAGTAGGTTTGTCTTGGGTTTGAGTCTTATATGTAATAGTCTTAAAGTAGTTTTACACAAATTACTGATATAGAAACAAATCTTATCTCTGAAATGTTTACTCTCCAGTTGTAAATTTATGCAAGTCATCAATGAAAATATCAAGTGTATTATCATTTATCTTCAAATGTCGATTGAATGTGTGCCCTTATTTTTCTTTAAATCAAAGGGTTAATTAAATGCTTGAATAGGGTTACATATTTGTGAGAATTTGCAAAGGATTGGATAAGGAGTTACATTTTAGATATTGTGATTTTTTAGATTGCAAGGCATTGTGAAAATAGTCCAACATTGTTAGAGTTAAATAATTTGTGTATTACTGGGTATTGCATATTTTACTCCATTGCCCAATTGATGAAGCACTAGTTTTTTTGTTAGGGAATTGTGTAATTGAATGAGTTAATAATTTACCTGGCCATGGATTTAGAATAAGAACACAATTCACTTAAAATATTTTAGTTATGAAGCATGAATTTGAAATACTTTCTTGTTCTTGGTAAATAGATGATTATTTACTTAAAGATCAGCCAAATCTTTAGTAGTTTCTGTTTATTTTCAAATTATAGGAACCAATTTGTGCATTGAAGTGTTCTCCATTAAATATATCACAATGAACACAATAAGGAACACCCTCCTAGGTACCACAGAGTGTAAAGTGAAGGAGTAAAAGACCCTGGAGTCCTTTACTCATTAAGTTGGAAATTCATCTTGAGGATTCTTGATTATAGGAGTTGGCTACTCTTTAGAGAATTCTAAGGGTGTACTGGAAAAATAACCAACATGATCATCAAAGTAAGCAGGTAGTTGGTTGACATAAATAGATTGTGCCAAGGCAAGAAAAGATTGGTAGTTCGCTTTCCTTTCAGTTTTGATTCTTACAGTTTTCAATCAATGTCTGATGCCCTAAATATTGAAAAGGAACTGTCTAAGTATATTATTCTTTCATATGAGGAGCGAGTTCCTTTTGATTTAAAATATTATATTAAAATTAATTTGAAATTAAGCCCTAATTTTTATCACCAGCCTAGCCTTGAAAATTATTATGCTAACTATTTTAATGAATATGAAGTTAGGAGGAGTTGGATGAGATTGATAATGGAATAGATACTTATCTATGATTTGAAATGGGATCTATAGGGCATTGTGGAAGATGGGTTTGACATGGTAGACCCAACGTATATTGAATTGATAGAAAATCCACCTATACCTACCATGGATAGGAGTGGTAGAGATAAAGAGACCATTGAGGCAAGAAATACCGATGTATTGACTAGAACACGAGAGTGGGTGACCAAGAAAAGATAAAAATAGTCCTAACCCCACACCAAGTCTAAAGAGTCATGACCTAGCGAGTGAACATCTCAAGCTTCTACAAGCGGGCAATCAATTGGTGATACTTCCCAGTCATTACCATTAGGGGCTCAAGGAGATGGAGGTGAAGATCCACCAAACAAGAATGTGTTTTCACAAACCAGTGGGGAATATATCTTTAACCTACCTATTCTAGAAAAATAGAATGAAGGAGATGAGGAAGAAGAGGGTTTGAAAACCTTAAATATCATTTCCTCTCCCTCTAGGATTAATCATCTGTCAAACAAGTAGGAACATCTCAAAAGTCACAAGCAATTTCATTTGTAGAGAACAATTCTCCACTTACTAGGACATTATTCAAATCTCCAGGTTTTAAGACAACCAAGGTCTCAGTGACTCCAACCTGGTTGGAAGAATCTTTGTCAAGAAAGGAAAGCCTATATAACCTAGTGTACCTAAGCAGGATATGGTGGGCCAATTGTTACAGAGAACTCCAGCCCCAAAATTGAAAAAGTGAAATACTACTGCTAGGTTGATAGATGATACAAAATCGGGAAGCCTCCAAATAGAGATTGTGCACCCTTTAGTGTAAAAGGATGTTACCCAAGTGGTAGCAAGTGATTTTTAGGTGAACATAATAGACCTTTTCCCTCCTACTAGAGATGGACATGTTCATATTTTTTAGGTGTCTACAACAAGAATGGTGGAAAGATAAAAAATGGATAAAGAAAGTAAGAATGAATTAAAGGCCTGGGTTTGAGACTTGATTGAATGTCCAAGGTCTATCTTTGAGCTTGTTCCTCAACTCCTTTCTCAGGTTGATTCATATGTAGAATCTCTAACTATAGTTGGAAAGGAAGCCATGATTAAAATTAAGAGTTGTAAAACTTTGAGTAAGGTTGTAGATGATTGGATTGAGGCTCTAATTCGAAAGGGAAGATTTGTCATTTTTGAATCCATAAAATGCTTCCAAGAAACAAATTCTTTGAAGACCACTTCGAGGGATGAAATCATTGCAATTGAAAAAGAGGAGAAGTTATGGAACAATTATCAAACTGAATGGAAGTTGATGTTAAGCTGGGATATGGAGAAGCTAGTTGAAGAAAACATTATACCCAATGCTACAAACACCCATTACTTGGCATGGAACAAAGGGGTGGAGTGGAAGTTGCATATTGTTAAATAGAGTTTACAAAAGCTTAAGGAAATCATTGATGAGTGTACTACTATTTCAGAAGAAGCACTGGGAACCTTGGTGGCTCTTGGGTTACTCCAAGATAAAGGTGAGATTAGGAACGACATGGACATCAAGAGTCTAATAGATGGTTTCCAAAAAATGGTTAAGGAAACATTTGATTCACCTTCACTCAATGTTGAGCACTTACAAAAGCTTAGCGAATTACATTTGGTCACATCCCAAGCAATTGATTTAATGAAGGTTTGTGAACGTTGCACGGAGATAGCTAAGGAAAATCATCTGACATGGAAGGTGAGGATGAAAAATGTGTTATCCATCAACATAAGGAGTTGTTACACATCCTTAAAGATTTCTTGGCCTGGTGAAAGAAACCTTTGGTAACCTCAGAAGTAGGAAATGAAGTGACACCATCATGATGGCTTAGTTTTTTTTTTTTTTTAATTTGTTGTCTAGATTTGAATTCTGGTCGATCTGGACAATGTAGAGGTGGATGCTCATCTACCTATTTATTTGTATCTAAATTCATATTCTCTCTCTCTAGACACTTTGGAACTAGTCAATATGATATTTTGTTGTGAATGGAATTATTGTTTGTCTTTGTGCATTTAGTTTATGAAGTTAATTTGGGTTCTTAAATCTCTGTGTTTGAGAACATCTTAATGTAACATCTTATCTTTGTGTGAGTGATGCAGTTTCCTTCATAATTAATTGTTGAACAGTTTGGATAATTGAGAGGGGGTGAATTAGTTATTATAGAAATTTTGTATTGACTTTAGTTAATCCAATAAAAACTTAAACCAATCAGATATTAATGAACATGAAAGCACAAAACAACACCAAGCACAATGGACACTAGAATTTACATGGAAACCCAAGAAGGGAAAAACCACGTAGAATAATAATTCTCAATTATAAAGCACTGATTAAGGTGACACTAGTTAAGGTAATTTTTACAAAGGCTCATTGTAGGTAAGGCTCACTACCAGTTGGGCTCACTTCCCGGATATTATACCCAAAGATATAAAGGATCAATACCAAAAGAGAAAGGCTCACTACCAACAGAAAATGGCTCACTGCTAGAAGAATGATGAAAGGAAATCCATCGTTGAAATAACTATCACCAACAATGACACTCAATAGAATTACATTGTTTGCAGCCTTCGGTCATATACTTTCACACACTTCACAATGTCTATATTTTTAGATTCACATTCATCACACTTTCTTTCATCGAATAAAGTCAATGCTTATGTATACCATTCCATGCCATCACAATCTCCTAGGTCAGCCATAAACAATGTCTTCATAGTATTCGAAGTTGGCCAAATAAAATTTGAATTGGGTAGCCACAAAATAATTCCTATCATGAAGAGGAACAAAATGTGGACCACACAGAACCTCCTCACTCAATTCAACACATTACAGTGATATCCGGAAATAGAGTAATCATGTTACAATACAAATAATGTTCTGGGGAATAATAACCAATTTCCAAATTGGTCTAGACCCAAAAGAATGTGTCTCATAATGTTGCAAGTTGAATGGGACCAGGACAAGCACGACCAAAAGATAGATCATCACAACACAACATCTAGAGCTCAACAATTTGAATCACCAAAGCATTAGAATTAATCAACCAAGATATGTTGACATCAATGACAACCATTAATAACAACAAACAACATCACATTCCAACAAGCTCCCCCTTTTTCATTGATGACAACATCCATCAAAAAGAAACCAAACAACTCAAGTATCAACATCTTCTTTTGTTCTTTTCTTCCCCCCCTTTGACATCAAGGACAAAGGGAAAAAAAAATCCCCTTGAAAAACTTACTCTACTCCCCCTATGAGGAAGCCTCCCAACATTGATCCAGATAAGAGTGAAAAGTGATATTTTGGACCAATGCACACCTTGGTGCATATGATTGTAGATGAGGAGGGGAGGAAACTCCTAACTACTAGTGAAGATACTCAAAGGTATCTTTTCTCAAGGTTTTTGTAAAAATATCTGCAATCTACTCTTTTGTAGGTACATATTCAATTCTAACCTCATTCTCAAATATATTCTCCCTCAGGAAATGATATCTAATGGATATATGTTTCATTCTGGAGTATTGTACCAAATTATTGGAAATGTTTATTGCATTGGTATTATCACACATGATTGAGATAGGTTCATCAAATGATATGCCAATGTCCTTCAACATTTTTTTGATCCATAGTATTTGAGTGCAACATGAGGATTTTGCAATGTATTCAACTTCAAAAGTAGATAAAGATACACAATCTTGTTTCTTACTTGACCAACCAACCAACTAGGAGCCAAGGAAATAAGCTCCACCACTTGTACTCCACCTGTTATCAACACATCAATCCCAATCAGCATTGGTGTAATCTGTCAAAGTGAAATATGAGTCCTTTGGATACCATAACCCCATGTCTTCTATACCCTTCAATTATCTAAATATCCTTTTTGTTGTAACAACATGTGATTCCTTTGGTTCTTGCTGAAATCTAGCTGCTAAAGAAACATCATACATAATGTCTGGTCTAGTTGCAGACAAATATAAAAATCCTCCAATCATTGACTTGTACACACTTGCATCAGCTTTAGATAAATCATCTTCTTTTGTCAACTTGCATCCAATAACAGTAGGTGTGAAAACTAGTTTAGAATTATCCAATCCAAACTTCTTCAACAATTATTTGGTATACTTGGAATGAGAAATGAAAATTACTTTGCTCGTTTAATTTACTTGTAGTCCAAGAAAGAAATTTAACTCACCAATCATAGACATTTTGAATTCCTTTTGCATTTTATTTGCAAATTTTTTGCACATATCATCATTTCCTCCAAAAAATATTTCATCAATATAATCCACAACAATCAGCATTTGATCTGAGTGAGTTCTGTAAATTACTGTCAGTAGATCCCTTTTGAAATCCTTGTCTAATCAAGTATTTGTCTAATCTACCATACCAGGCTCTAGGTTTCTGCTTCAAACTATATAAACCTTTCTTCAACTTACAAATAGCATTAGGGCCACTTCTAGCTTTAAATCCCTCTAGTTGCTCAATGCATATTTCTTCCTTCAGTTCTCCATTCAAGAATGTAAAATTTACATCCATTTGATAGACTTTGAAATCCCTAAAACCTGCAAAGGCCAAGAATATCTGGATTGCTTCCATTTGAGGAACAGGTGCATATGTTTCTTCAAAATCAGTACCTTTGAACTGAGTGTAACCTTTGCAAACCAATCTTTCCTTGTTTCTCACTACCTTTCTATTTTCGTCTGGATTGTTCCAAAATACCCACTTTGTTCCAATTACATTTTTATCTGCGAGTCTAGGTACAAGTTCCCAAATCTAATTTTTCTCTATCTGATCAAGCTTTTCCTTCATTTCCTTCACCCAATTTTGATCATTGCATGCTTCTTCCATAGTCTTTGGATTATTTTTCGAGAGTATACACAATAGTACTTTCTCTTGAGTTGTTTTACTTCTTGTAGAGTAACCCAAAAATATGCCTTCATTAGTTCCGCTCTCAAACTTTCCAAGATTGTCCTCATCTCTCTGGATGTAGCACTTACTTCCAAAAAATTTGAAGTACTTTACTGTGGGAGCTCTTCCATGCCATAGCTCATATGATGTCTTTCCATATTTCCTCCATAACAACACTCTATTAATATTGTATATTGTTGTGTGTATTGCTTCTCTCTAGTAGATCTATGGTAAACCTGCTTCCATGATCATTGTTCTAGCTACTTCTTGAACTGTCTAGTTCATTCTTTCTACTACACCATTCTATTGAGGTGTTCTAGGGGTAGATAGCTATCTCTTAATTCCATTTTTTCAAAGAAATTGTTGTATTCATTAGAAGTAATCTATACTTGTCTATCAGATCTTAGAAACTTGATTCTTTTGTCAACTTCATTCTCAACTCTTTCCTTGAAAATCTTGATTTTTTCTAAAGCTTCTAATTTTTCTCTTAAAAATGAAACCTGGGTTAGTCTGGAATAATCATCTATTAAGAGCATGAAATATATCTCACCTTGTAGGCTTCTTGTTTTGGTCAGACCACATAGGTCAGTGTGTACAAGGTCCAATAAACTAGTAGATGATTATTCTTTTCTTTGGAATATTTCTCTGGTCTACTTTCCTTCTTGACATCCTTTGTAGATAGTGTTGTTTGGTTTGGTTAGTCTTGGAATATCACTGACTACTCTTGTTGAGCTTATCCTTACCAAATTGTCAAAGTTGATGTGACACATCCTCTGGTGCCAAAGCCAACTATCATTGGACTAGGAGAACAAGCATCTCTTTGTATCTCCTTCCAGTTGATGAATATTCCTATAAGAGATGAAGTTATTAGCTCAACACCCAAGACCACTTGCAAAAACAATGAAAACCTTCTACAAGAGGATATGCAAGAAAGAGCTTGCTTGATATTAATACCTATCAAATGATGAGGTATGAAGTATGATACAAATGACTACAAAGACCTTCCTTATATAAGAAAGGTTGAAATGTAGAAATGAACATGATGTTGACAAATGTCACAGTCCTATGACATGAGACAACTAATAAACTAATTACCTAGGTAATGATGCATTAGCTAGATAAGATAAGTTCTAGAAAATCCAACTAAGACTTCTAGAAAGAATCTTATAACCTAAGTAAACTTATGGAAGTGCAATTAAATAATTATTTACACCAACAATTCCCACTTGTTCTTTTTCTAGCTGCCATAATAGTTATGTATCTCTTCTAGATCTCACAACCATCGTCTTAAAACACCACATTATAGCCATTTTCACACATCTATCCAACACTCAACATATTATGATATAAACCCTTCACATAGTAAACATTGTCAGTTTTATGCTTTCCATCAAATGTAATAGAACCAATTCCAATAATTTGTGTTGTTTTATCATCACCAAATCTAGCAGAACCTCCATTATATTTCTCAAGCTTTACAAACTTAATTTTATCACTGGTCATATGATTCGAACATGCACTATCAATCAGCTATGCATCTCTGTTTCTTTTAACAAACAATGCATCTTTAGTGCTACAATTGGATTTTGGACAAATATTAGAGATATCAAATCAAGGTTCATCCTTTTCCACCAAAAAAAATAGTTCTCATGATCTGCTTCATCATCTAAAATTTTGGCATTCTCATTGACATAATAGGCCTTCTTATTGATCTTTTTAAATGTTTTCCTTGTTAGCTTTTTTGGAAACTTAGTTGCTAAGTGGCTAATATTTCCACATCTAAAGCATTTAAGAAGTAACATGCATTTGTACTTTCCAGTACCTTTCTTTAGCTTCCTTGTGAAGTTTGCTTCCAACTCTTTTGAGCTTTCATCATCCAAATCTTCTTCTATCTTTGTGGCTTTTAAGGCTATTTCAAATTTCTCCTTTTCTTTTCCAAATTTCCTCATCTCAAATGCAGGAAAGGTGCCAAATAGTTGCTCTCTAGTGAATTTTTTTGGATCATAAACTTCCTCAATAGTTGAGATCTTGTCACTATAACTCTTTGGTAAGGTTGTCAAAATCTTCTCCATTACATCTTCATCTATTAGAGTCCCTTCTTTATTTCTGAATTCATTTACTGCATTGTCAAATATCTAAAATTAGTTTGCTATATCCTTACCTTCTTCCATTCTCAATTTTTCATATCTACGCTTAGTTGTCAGCTTCTTTGATAATTTGACTCTATCATTTCCTTCATAGATTTCTTTAAAATTTTCCCAAACTTCATAAGTAGTGCCCAATGAAATGACTTTTGTTAACTCAGTCATAGAAAAACCACTAAATATTGCATACCTTGATTTTTTATTCTCTTCATAGGCTGAAATCTCATCTGTAGTAGAAACACCTTTTGATGGTTCAACATATTTTGTCTCAATAGCTTTCCAAGTCTTGTAGCCTAGAGAGATCAGGTAACCTCTCATCTGCACTTTCTAGAAGCTATAGTCAGATCCATCAACTACAGGAATCGTCGGTTTGTGCACCATCAGATCTACCCCAAGTGGTTAAGCTCTTCTTCAAGGAACCAAAGCTCTGATAGCAATTTTTGAATAGTCTGGATAACTAAGAGGGGGGTGAATCAATTATTATAAAACAATTTTCTTGATTTTAGTTAATTCGGAACAAATTTAAACCAATCATATATTAATGAACATGAAAGCATAAAACAACACCATGCACAATGAACACTAGAATTTACATGGAAACCTAAGAAGGGAAAAACCATGGAGAATAATAATTCTCAATTATAAAGAACCAGTTAAGGTGACACCAGTTAAGGTGATTTTTACAAAGGCTCATTTTCAGTTGGGCTCACTGCTTGACTATTATAGCCAAAGATATAAAGGCTCACTACTAAAAGAGAAAGGCTCACTACCAAAACAATGATGAAAGGAAATCCATCCCTAAAATAACTATCACAAAAAATGTCACTCAATAGAATTAAACTATTTGCTGCCTCTGGTCATATAATTTCATACTTCATAATGTCTGGATTTTTAGATTCGCATTCATCACACTTGCTTTCATCAAACAAAATCAACTCTTATACTATTCCATGTCACCACAATCTCCTAGGTTACCCAGACATAATGTCTTCATAGTCTTGTAAGTCAGCCAAGTACAATTTCAATTAGGTAGCTACAAAATCATTCCCACGGTGAAGAGGAATGAAATGCGGACCACACATAACCTCCTTGCTCAAGTAAACATGTTACAATGATATCTAGAAATAGAGTAAGTTCATTACAATGCAAATAATGTTTCAGGGCACATTAACCAATTTCCAAATCGGTCTAAACCCAAAATAATGTGTCTCATTATCTTGCAAGATGAATGGAACTAGGACAAGCATGACCAAAAGATAGATCATCACATCACAACATCTAGAACCCAACAATTTGGATCACCAAAGCATCAAAATTAATCAACCAAGATACGTTGACATCAATGAAAACAATTAATGACAACAAACAACATCACATTCCAACATTAATTTGATTCCTTAGATGGTATTGGGTGTATATTTCAATCTTGAATAGTTTAGCTAAAATTGGTCTTTGTGCCAATCCTTCTTGCTTGCCAAATTTTGCATATGATATTTAGGAATTTTCTTGATATTGGGCTTACCTTTACTGCTTTCTGGTTAAAACAATACATGGTGTTAATTTTTGCATTCAAATTCATTGAAAATCTTGTGAGGGAGTTGTACCTCGACAAAACTCAAAGGATATTTGTCTTTGCTTAAAGGTTAAATATTCAGAGCTATTTGGTTCATATTAGCACATTTTCGAACATGGATTGTGATATCTCAAGGTTCCCAATCTATTACCCAAAAAAAATTTGGCGACTCCACCAGGGAGGGACTTGTCAAGTTCTGGTTGTCTTCTCTAGGCATACTTTATGAGTAATTCAATTAAACCTAGATTCTCATAGATTTACTAGAGGGGAAGGAAGTAGGGGATTTTCTAATCCTATTTTTGAAACCTTAGAAAGAAATATTTTTTCCTATATCATTCCATCTAGGTGAAGGGTTAGAGATAGAAGAAAACCAACCTCACCTACTAGAACACCTGGAAATCACTCAATCTCCCTTGAAGCACTTATTTTACACGGGACTATTTTACCAGTTGTAATTAATTTTCCCCTCAATATGGCTCATCGAAAAACCCAACAACCCATCCCTTGGGGCATTGGTATTGGTCCTTTGTAGCTGGGAAATAACTTGCATGATTTACCTAAGGGTTCTTGTAAGAACTTGCCTAAATTTTGAGGAGATAGAAAGATTTCACCAGAAGAACACATTGAACCTTCTTCACCACATGTGGCATGCTTTCAATACAAGAAGAGGATGTAGCAGTCAGATTGTTCATAGATTATTTAGCTAATGTAGCGTCACAATGGTTTTATCAGTTGTCTCATGGATGTATTAGTAATTGGGCCACTATGCGTAATAAGTTTGAAGCAAGATTCAAAAGTGTAGATGATGACCTAACTCTGATAGCACAAGTCACTTAGATGAAGAAAGAGGCGAATGAGTCTATGGGAGACTTTGTAGCCAAGTTTAACAGGATATTAAATTGAATTATTGTTGCTAAGATACCTTCTTCATAAATGATTTTTTTTCTTCATCAATGTGCAACACCCTGATATTGGTCTTCTCTTAAAGAGGAAACCATTGAATACTCTAGAAGCTACACAGGCATTAGTTGTTGAGCTACAGGATGATTTTATTTCAGTTGGCAAATGGAAAAAAGAATTGCATATGAAAAAAGTGCTTTCTACTACTTCCTTTGATCCTATGATCTAGAGATTGGCTAATGACATAATTTCTCTCAAAAGGAAGATGTTGAAAGGTAACCAACCCTATCAAGATATTCCATGAAGGACAAATTTTCAGCCAAGAAACAAGACATTACCTTTGCCTCAAACTCAACAGAAGCTAACAATTAAAGCTCCTCCTCTAGAAAAGTAAAAAAAAATGTGTCTTTCACCTCACATCTGATCATGATGGTGTTGATTGCCCCAAAATCAATAGGTTTATGCAATTGAACACTACCAAAGAAGTTATTGAAGAAGTCATAGAGGAAGGTACTTCATCAAATCAATATGGCGACTCTACAAATGGATACTTAGAATTTGAACCCAATGATGATAGAGGAGGATATTTTAACATCACTTTGGATGATTCTACCTACGTTGCTATTACCTGAAGCCAACAACATCACAATAAATAAGGTACTTCAAATTCCCCAAAGGTTTTACTAACAAAAGCTAGTGCAACTTCCAAGGGTGAAAATGTTTCACAAAGTTTATTTAATACCTCTCCTAAATATCTTAGTTTACCACCCCTAGTAGGTCAAGTAGGGGTTTTTGATATTGTGGAATTTTGTAAAACTACTCAAGTTCAAATTTCTCAGGTTGAACACTTGAAGATGAATCCTAAGGAATTAAACAGGTTGATTGAATAAGTTAGGCTAGGAAATTCTTAATCACATGCAAGCCTAGATGAAGCAATGATCAAATCCTAGGATTCAACCAATAGCACTGCATCTAGTAGTAAAACGCTCTCTCCATCAACCTCTAATGAAAACCTTACCTTTTTTATGTATCATTATTTGTGAATGGGTTCAAAGTTAACAATTGCATCACTGACTCAGGAGCTTTTGATAATGTCATGCCCACACAAATTGCTAAATCCCTAGGTTTAGAAATGACTAAGACATTCAAAAATTCTATTCAATGGACTCCAAGTAGGTTCCTTTACATGGAAAAATTAAAGATGCTCAAGTAGCACTTATGACTTATCCAAATAAGTGAATCAAACTCACCATATTGGTCACATATATATCTGCTAGTTATGGTATGCTTCTAAGTAGGAATTTTTGTAAAGAATTAGGAGACATACAATTGGATTGGTCATACACCACTATACCTATCAGCAAGGAGAAAGTGCACACTGAGCTTGAATCAAAAGCCAAGATAACTATGCTCAAGTCTAAAGATCCCAAAGCATATATCCTACATAAAGAAAATGAGTTTGAAAACTATATGCTCTTCTCAGGAGAAGAAAAAGAGGATGATGTGCATATTCTAAATTTAGAACCTGAGCTCTAGAGAATGGAGTTTGATGGAAGTTGTTCCCATGCTGGGTAAAGGGAAAGGGTCATTATTATTTCTCCTTCTAGTGAGAAATTTCCTTTTGCTTATAAGCTAGAATTTGAGAATACAAACAATACTGCTGAATATGAAGCCCTTTTGTTCGGATTAATCGAAGCTAAGGGTATGGGAATAAAGATGTTTAAGGTTTTGGGAGATGTGGAACTAATTTTTAAATAGGTATGGAATGCTTTCAAAGAATGAAAGGTTGAAGCATTATCATAATAGATTCTAGACTGCCATTGAAAGTTTTGATGCAATTTCAATAGAATCCATCCCTAGGGAATTTAACACAAAGGTCGACTAACTAGCACTCTTAGCTTCCTTGCTTCTCCCTCACCTAGAATTTAAAGATAATTCTTAAAGGATTGAGTTGATTTATCGGCCCGGCGTTCCTGACAACGTTAATCATTGGTAGGTCTTTGAAGATGATAAAAAATTTAGGCCTTCTTAGAAAATGTCAAGGATTTTGCTCAAGTATTATTTCAGAGAAGCGATAATCAATGTAGAGATTTTTGTCCTAGTAGTATGGATGGCCTCCAAGATGAAATAATTTAGTTGAAGGGGAATAAAATACCTAAAGGGTTAGTTTCTCTGAAGGATTTTTTTGACCACCATGATCGCTCTATAAAATGGAAAATGAGTGATTTTGTTGGACACTCCAATGAATTTGAAGAAATTAATATTGGGGAACCTGATTCCCCTAAGATGGTTTACATTGGAAAATATTGCTCCCTAGAGGAGTAAGAAAAATTGGTAGCCCTACTGATTAAGTATAAAGAGGTTTTTGCTTGGTGTTACAATGACTTGAAAAACTTCATGGATGGGAAGTTTCAGCACCACATACTGCTTAAAGAAGGAAAGGTTGCTTTCAGACAAAAGAAGAGGAACTATAATCCAAAGGTAACTGATGTAATCTTTAAAGAGAATGACAAAATGCTGAAAGAAAGGATCATATATCCTATACATTCTTCTACTTGGGTAGCGAATATTTGTACTAGTTCGCAAGAAAAATGGAGAAATTTGAATATGTGTTGATTTTAGGAATTTTAATCAAGCATCATTAAAGGATAACTATCCTATTCCTAACATGGACCATATCTTGCAAGAAATGGCTA